>JAZKJV010000744.1:273111-567916 GCA_037367405.1 Ottelia alismoides | reverse complement strand
GTGTAGTTAGGTGTACTATTACTTAATTTATCACAACGTATTTTATTCTTTAAATCGGTCTTGGTTCTCAATGAAATTAAGTTAATTAATCACAGAGTCATCTATTGATCTTAGTTTGTTGAGTCTCCGTCTTAATTTCACTTAATTTATTTAGATGAAGTCCAAGTTAGAAATTTATAAATCTAATCGAGCTTATTGAGAAACTAGTTTGGATTAATTTAATCAGATTTTAATTTGATGTAAAGAGTCATCCTACCCCAAAAGGAGGTGCCTTGCAAGAGAAAAAAAAGCAGTGTTTTGAAAATCAGACCGGATCAACACGTTCGATCGGTCCGGTTAATCGGTTTATGTCGGTTTGGTTCGATTATTCAAATTTTAATTAACCTGTCTGATTCAACTTATTTTTTGACCTGGTTTAATCAGGTTTAACCGAAGTTGAATCGCATTTAATTTTTAAATTATTTAAAAATATTGCCAATAGTGGGTGTTGAACCGATGACCTTTGGTTAGCTATTTCAAACTTCTAACCAACTACACTTCACACACTTTTTGCATATATTGGATTTTTAATATAATTAAACTATTATCATGTTATAGAGCACCTAATCCAAATATATATATATATATATGATATGTATGATATTTGATGGTGTATAAGAAAAATACTTTATGTATAGTGTGAAATATATACATTATCTATATATTTTATTTATATTTAAGAATATTTAAGTCTATATTATATGTATATTATTTTATTTCGATTTGATTAACCGGTTCAACTACTTTTTTCACATGTCCGATTTAACCTGGTTTTAAATAATGATGACATCATCATTCAATTGAACCGATTTGATTATATGATTCAACCTGATCTGACCATTTCAGTAAGATTTTAGATTGAGTTTCCGGTTCGATTTCAAAAACATTGAAAAAAAAATAGAATTGCACCAATTGTAATATTTTTCCCGAATCTTTGAAATAGAGGTTGTCACGTTGGGATATATTGGTTTTTGGCTCCATCAGAGTTGATAAGGAAATCCAAACAAGTAAAAGGGGAGCGAACCTTATTATCAACAAATAGTAGTTACAATATGCATACATCGAAGGGTGTGAATCCTGATTGCGCTTTATTAACGTAAAGGTAGATGATGCATTTAAGATCAACGGTTAGCAACCACCAGCTCAACATGGGCGATGGTGACATCCGTAGAAGCTTGAACAAGAGATGGCGAGATCTTCCTGGCCTCCATCTCCTCAGAAACTTGAAGCATCGAAGGTCGTGAATCCGGATCGGGATTTAAGCAGTCAACTGCCAATCGAACGGCCATCGCCAATTCTTCCATCACCTCGTCACTTGTTGGGAAGTCAACTCTCTTGTCCAGCATGTCATCCAATCTTGTAAATCTTTCTTTTAAACTGCTATATGGGAGATCGGACGCCAAGAACTCCACTGGATGCCTCCCCATTAACACTTCCAAACTCAAAATCCCGAAACCATACACGTCGCACTTCTCGGTCACCCTCAAGGAGTAGGCAAATTCTGCAACAAGGATGCAAAAATCACATGCCATTAGCTAATATCGAAATTTAATAATGTATAGTTAATATGGGTATGTAAGGATGAAGATAGCTGCGCAGATACCTGGAGCAATGTAACCACACGTCCCTCCCAGATCCGTCCAATTCGACTCGTCGGGTCTAAGGAGCCGTGCAATCCCGAAATCGGAAACGCATGTCCTGAAATCCAAGTCCAGCAGGATATTGTTGCTGGATAGATCTCGGTGAACTATGGGCGGATCACAATCATGATGCATGTAAGACAAGGCATGGGCCATATCCTTTATGGTCGCCAATCTCATCTCCCACCCAAACTGTGCAGCTCTGTCGTCCATGCTCAGCAAAGACGCCAAGCTGCCTCTCTCCATGTATTCGTACACGAGAAAATTATGGCGAGTGCTTGTACAGTAGCCATGGAGCCTCACTATGTTTCGGTGGCGTATCCTCGTCAAAAATCTCTATCTCTCTTTCGATAGCATCGACGCTGACTTCCAACGAGTCATGGATCTTCTTGACCGCAACCACCTGACTTGTGGAAAGCTGAGCCTTGTACACCTTTCCGTAGGATCCCATGCCAATGCAATACTGCTCGCCGAAATCTTGTGTAGCATCAATGATCTCCTTGTATGCAAGCTTCCCATCGTACCCCCAAGACATGAAGATATCGCTCCTGGTAATAACTTGCGGCATTTGATCTGCATCATTGGCTTGTCTTCTCTTCCGTGATACACGGATGACTATGAATAATATTACCATTCCCCCGAGAAGAACAACGATAAAAGTTCCCAGGACGGGCATCAAACTCAAATACTTCTTAACTATTCCCGTTGAAGGTGAACCGATGCATGGCTTCATACCTTGTACGACTCCACAGAGGCCCGGATTATTAACAAACCACTGGAACTGAGCTCGGCGAAAGAAAGGTGTATCAGGAATCGGACCCTCTAACATGTTATATGAGACATCGAGTGTCTCCAGGCTAAGCATACCACCGAAATATGACGGGAAGTGCCCAGATATATTGTTGTGGGAGATGTTCAGGTTTGCCAATGCAACCAGTCGTGAGAATTGAATCGGGATTGACCCGGTGAAATGGTTCATGGCTAAATTCAAATCCGTCATTTTCGAGCAATTCCCCAACTCGAATGGAACGATTCATGGATAGGTCCAATACCTCTAGATTTCGAAGGTTCCCGAAGTTCGATGGTATTACACCAGTGAACTCGTTTCGAGCAAGCTTTAATTTGTAAAGAGAAGACAGGTTGGGCAGCTCACCAGGAAGCTCCCCCTTGAGTCGATTGGAGGATAGATGGAGCTCCTCTAAGAGAGGCAGTTGCCCCAACTCTCTGGGTATAGTCCCAGCAATCCTATTGTAAGAAATATCAAGGCTCCTCAACTTCTGGCATCTGCCCCCAGGAAGGGGATAGCGTGCCTGAGAAGCTGTTGTTCCTAAGATTTGTATAGTTCAGCTTTGGGTGTACCCCAAAGACTTCAGACAGATCTCCTTCTAGACGGTTATGATCAAGGCGCACACGTAGCAAACTGGTGCAGTTCTTCAAGCTAGGCATGGCTCCAGACAATCCGCTATGTACCATAAGAAGACGCCTCAAGTTCTTCAAGTTGTTAAAGGTGGATGGCACAGAACCCTCGAGAGAATTAAAGCCAAGTACCAACATCGTGAGTCTAGATAGATTTCCTAATGCGGTCGGAATGAATCCGGAGAGGGAGTTGTTGCGCAGGCGCAATTCTGATAACTTGGTCAAGTTCCCTAGAGTTGCGGGTATAGTGCCATTGAGTGAGTTGGAAGAGAGATTCAAATCATCCAACTCGGACAGGTTCCCTAGTTGGGGTGGAATTGGACCTGAAAGTTTATTACGAGAGAGACCTAAATGTGTCAATGAGGTTAGGCCACCTAAGTCACGAGGGATGTAGCCAGAGAGGGAGTTTGAATTTAGACGCAAAATTTTCAAGGAACATAGATTTCCAAGTTGTGGAGGAATAGGTCCCGAAAGAAGATTATCACGGAGAGACAAAACTGTCAATGAGGTAAGATCGCCAAGTTCTCGGGGGATGTCGCCATAGAGACCGTTGTATGCAAGAAGCAAGTGCGTCAAGGAGCTTAAATTTCCGAGGCTTGGTGGGATGGGGCCGGTCAGGTTGTTTTTGAAAGCTCCAAACTGCTCTAGTTTATGCAGACGCCCTATCTCTTCCGGGATAGGTCCAGTGAAGCCATTCCCGGAGATATTCAGTTCAACAAGGTCTTGGAACATGCCGAACTCGGCCGGTATATCGCCGGTGAATTGGTTGTGCGAGAGATTGAATGTGATCAATCGGGTGCAATTGGCGAAAATGAATGGTGACAAAGGAAGGGAGGCCAGGACTCCATCAAATTGATTGTGCGACAAATCTAGCCGTGCCAAATTGGTTAGATTACCAAGTGAAGGCGGTAATCGACCGGATAAATGATTGGACGAGAGATCAAGGGAGGTGAGCTCATGGAGTGTGCCTATACCTGTAGGAATCGAGCCGGACAGATTATTCCTCCGGAAGCTGAGAAGCGTGAGAGATGATGCGAACGCGGAGAAGTTGAGGTAGTCAAGGGTGCCGACCACACCGGCTCTGTAGAGGTCGATGCCGGTGACGGATCCACCACCGCATGTGATGCCCTTCCAAGCACTGGGGGCAGCGGTAGTATTGTCGGAAGGGCTATGATTAATCCAGGAAGCGAGTGGGTCGGAGTCGCTGAGTGATTGCTTCCACTTGAGCAGGGCATTGGATTGGGATTGGAGTGAAGAACTTGAAGTTGTCATTAAGAGGAGAAGCACTGAGAGTATGATTGTGGAAGTAATGTATGCCGACGCCATTAGGTTTTGCACTTGGTTATGTGCAGAACTTCCAGATGGAATCTAAAATAGAGAGATATTCAAGCACTATATCTTTGTAACGTTGGGATTAGCCAAATTTACTACCGCTTTGACATTTTGACGTAGAATTTGGATTTGGGAAGACTTGGACCGTTTCCTCTGACACGACGGATGCCCTTCACTCCATGGATATTCGTCGTCCTAGTCCATTGTATCATATATGATTGGAAGGTCAATAACTTGGAGGAAATCACTGCAACGAACTTGACTTCCATAGTCAATTATTTGCACATTCGTTGTAATATTCTTTTCTAGTGTTAAATTTGTTGTATTGATTATTACTATTATTATTTGTAGATTATTATTAGTTGCAAAATATTACTCGTAAGCTATAGATTTTCTCGTTTAAATTTATCCTACTCGTGGCCAATTTACAAAAAAAGTAAAAATGTAATCTTTAGTATATAATTTATTATTAGTAGTAGTATAGTAACGAATATAATATTCATTTTAAATTTACAAAATATAGCAACGAATTACGTTAAAAAAGTACTAAGCCTTCTCCCACTACAAGTAGGGTCGGCTACATGGATTCTTGCTCAAATCCATGTTGAAAGATTCGACTATTTTTTTACGCTGGCTGTCGACTGATGAACCACAAAAATCGATCCTTTAAAAGTGTGTAATTAGCACTTGATAATGTCGTAGCAGTCGGGCCAATTCGGGCTCATCAAAGACCATCTGATTTAAATTTATCAATCAAAATGAGATGGTCGTATTTTTTTATTTTTACTTGGCAAGAAACCATGGTCGAACTCAGGGACACGAGCCTCTCTCGTATTAATCGGATTTTTATTAATTTAACTAAGTGTTGAGTTGGAGATTGATATAGGTCAAAGTATGCAAGACAGTGCATTAAATAAACAAACATGCATTATTTTATTGTATTTTTATTATGCAAGTAAATACCATGAAATACATCACAGATATGCCCTAGGTTAAAATGATGAGCCAACTAAACCATAAGTTAGTTTCAGATTTAAATGAAACAATAACTCACTTGACATATATTGCAAGGTTAATCAAAAAGGCATAAAAGACACTCGAGATGTTTAAAGAAATACATTGAGATCATGGTGTCAAAACAAGCGAACAAGTATGCCATTAAAAAGTACGTCAAACAAGCTTTAACATGAAGAAAGACAAGGGCATAACTGAAAGGAAACATGAAATGATAACTACAAACAGGTCCTAGGAAGGACTAAAATGTAATAAAATTTAAGATGGAGGCCTTCCTTGTAAATGTCCAATATGCGCGGGGGCATATTTGTAATTATTGAAACCCGCGAGGGTTTGAATGCAAATACCCCCAGGCGCTGCACGTGGTATCAGGACTTGTCTGCCATTTTGGATACTTCGGAGGTCCTCTGCGCAATTTACCCAGCATGGCACGTGCTATGCACGCGACATCCAGGTTAGGACGAAGGCTCGGGCGCGGAGGAGGCTTGGCAGAGGCTCGGTGTGCTTCGTATCTGCTGGAGTGACGTGGCTGCTCTTACAGTGTTGGATCTTCGAAGATCCAACGGCGTTTGAAGTTGAAGGCGTGGCCTCATCTAAGCCGTTGGATGATCGCTGAGATAGGACCATCCCACGGCTGCTGTGCTTCCTTCTCCATCTGTGGCTGGCGGCGGATTCAGAGCTCCGGCGGAGGAGCTCCTCCTTCGCCGCTGGTGTCCCAGTTCTGTAGGCCTCCCCTGAGCTCCTTGGATATACGTCGATGAAGCTCGGAGCTCGGGGAAGGTGTCTGGCATCTTGGCTATAGCCACAGGGGCGCTGAAGTCGAGGTCGGCTGCGACGAAGTAAGGTCCGATGATCCTCCGGCCATTGAAGGCCTTAGCTAACCTGCAGTGTTAGTCCGTAGACGAAGCAAAATGTATATGCGCGTGAGTGGGACGGGGTTCCTTGCGAGCGAGGGAAGATGAGGAATCGGAGCTCCTCCGCTGTGAGTGGCGGAGGGGATGAGTCGACGATGGTGAGATATGGAAGAGGGAGAATAGGGCTGTCGGAGGCGGTGCGTGAAAGGTGGGGTGAAGGCGAAGCTCACGAGGCGATCGATGAATGGGAAAAAGGGGGTAAAGCAACCTGGAAAATTAAGTAAAAATTAAGAAAAATACAAGAAGGATCGGAGGGCTTACCTGACGTCGGGGATAGAGCGGAGGCTTGGGCTGGGGCTCGATTCGAGCCCCGGGTCGTCGCTGGACTCCGGCAGCTAATCGGAGCAACTCGAGCGGTCGCGATGCGCCGCAGCTCCGCCATGGAGGTCGAAGGGTCATCACTGGGGAGGTAGGATCATTATCGCTCAATCCTTCCGCCTCCCCCTGTCACAGGGAGGCGGAGGAGGGCTGGGCCCCCTCTCGCATAAAGGTGGACGAGGGCGAACGGAGGGGGGAGGCGGCGTTTTTTAAGATCGAAGTTGGCGGTTCCGGTGGTAGGATCGTGGGTTTCAAGGGGAAGATGGGACGATTGGAGAGGCCCTCGTGGGTTAATGGGCATCTCGCGAGGATGGTGGATGAGTGGCGATGGTCTTGGGGTGGTTGACGAGGAGAGAAGTGGTCGGAGAAGGTGGAGATAATGGGAAGGGCGGAGTCGTGCACGAACTGGAGAACGTGGGGAGATAGGGTCTTCGGGAGGTTAACGGCGACTGCTGACCGTTGGATCTGGAGATCCAACGACTGTCGATTAGGCGCTAAGTGACGGGTGTGATCAGATCTGAAGGCGATGCGATCAGAGGCTGCTGGGCTGCCACGTGTTGAGCTCAGGCCGCGGCGCTGGCGAGCGGCTTGGATGTGAAGAAGTTGTTGATCGAAGGGCTGAGGTTGAAGCGACAATGGACGACAGAGATCAAGACATCATGGGCGTGATGGAAGGGTGCGCAATGCGACACGTGGCACGCTCTGCGTGAGGCGCGAACGGATGGTGAAGATCGAGGTGTGATTGAAATCGGATGGCAGAGAATCATAGCGGGCGTGGAGGTTGTTTAGCCGTTGGATCAAGAGGTGATCCGACGGCCATGGATGCAGGCGGATAAGGCAAAGAAGGACGTGCCACGTGGCTCACCCAGATTGGGCCACGTGGCCCAATCAGATTACTAAGAGAGTATTTTTGATTTTTGAAGGTTAATTTGGCCAAATTTGAGAAAACTCAAAACATGAAAGTTGAGATCTTGACGAGATCTACAAGTTTCATATTGACCAAAATTGGAGATGAGATCAAACAAAGACTCGAAATATTTTTGAGGGTATTTTTAAGTCTAAAAATACCACAGATTTTAATTTTGTCATTTTTTGTGGTTTTTAATTTATTAAGGACTCTGATAATTACATGACATTAACTGGGTTTTATTGACAAATGTTTAAGCAAGGGGTTAATAATGAGAAATTATGATGATGAAATCGGGTTTCATCATCGACTACCTAATGCAACCATTGCAAGAGTGGGATTTGAACCTTGGTCTTTTGTGTGGTAGACACACTGTATTACCACTACCACTGCAACGAATTATGTTCATGGTTATAAATTCAACATCGAAAGACGCTGCAATTAATAGATATCATTTTGGCATTATCGTAAGCTATTTTTTTGGTAAGTGGAAGTGATAATTAATCGCAAAGTACAGTGGTTGGAGATGCTCTCTTAGTCACCCAAGCCAAGCAAGAGTGTGTGTGGATTTACGTAAACAGTTTCTTTGTTATTATGCTAAGAAGTTGGACCGATGGATTCAATAATGAGAAAGAACAGCTAAGCTTAGCTCTTTATTTCAGAATTACTCTTGGACTGCTACTTAATTTTTATTCTAATATATTTAGGACCAAGTCAGAAACGTATATATTTATGAGCTTAACTTTCATTGGCACCTACTTTTGAGTTGTGTTTATCCATTTAATGCAAATCAAAGCAAGTCAAGCATATGTCTCCCAGAAGAGGACAATGATAAAGACACTAAACTAAACATAGTAATTAACGTTCCCGACGCTAAAATGTCATAAAGACAATAATAGAAGTGGCAAGACTCACTGGTCTTCCCATTTCCAAGACCTACGAAATGCTAAAAAATACTCCAAACTCATTATCCGAAGACCTACGAGCATAACAAAGACCTACAAATGACTGAGACGACGACTATCATTATATGCCCGAAGATGCTGCCAAGATGTAATTGCAAAATCCCATACTTTTTGAAGTATGGAGAAGACCCCAAATGAGACAAATGACGACTCCATTATGCAGACCTTGTCGAGACATTTAGAAGAGTCCAATAACGTCGAAATCCGAATTTTACGAGGTGTAACTGTTTCAAGTTAACAAAAGCTCAGGATCAGGATCCGGATCCGATTAAAAGAACTTAGACAGTCAAGAATCCATTGAACCAAGTCTCATGATCCTCAAAGAATTAAGTCAACTAGACCAGAAGTACCTCAATTCCAGTTCCTATAAGGTTGTTATTAGGTCGATTTTAAGGTCCAACCAAGCTCCAATCTTCGAATTTTACTTAGACTTGTTTAATTATCAAACTCAATCCGAAAAATGCTAATGCAATGCAAATGCTACGCAAAATGTAGATAATATTTTTGTGATGCAATTTTCAAAGATTTTGAACTTTTTATGGGTTTTTGAAAAGATGATGCATATGCATTTTTGTGTTTTTCAAAAATATTTTTCAAATGTTTTTGATATTTTTAATTTTGCAAATGTTTTTGGGATTTTTGAAAAACAAAAGTTTTTGGTTAAAAACTAGGTACAAATATCTACACAGGGATGCATCCTATGTTTACAAGAATTAGAGTTTAAGAATTTACAAGGCGTAAGTGGTCAATTTTATAGATATAAAGAATTTTAGGCGAGATGTATATATTCGTCAAACTTATTTGAAAAGGTTTTTCAAACAATTTTGGAAAATTATAGTCCAAAATAATTTTTACAAACACTTTTTACAGACACGTACACACATTTAAAAATTATTTTGCAAAAGTTTTCCAAACAGTATATATAGATTTTTCAAATAATTTTGCAACCATTTTCCAAATATTTGCAAATAGTTTTTCAAACATTTTATTTCACACAAAGAAAATAAATTTGCAAACAATATGTTATACAAAGGTTGAAAACATGTAACAAAATGTTTTTCAAATAGTTTTCAAAATATTTTTCACAAAGATTTTCAAAATATTTTCAAACATTTTACAAAAAATATTTTCACCTAATTTATTAATCAGTAAGTACAAAAAGAATTTGAGGAATGATCACATCTTTTTTATTATGGTTTTTAATGAATTTTTATAGTATGAATATGAAAGTACGAGTTTTAGCTAAAGTATATACGAAGTATATACGACCCCCTATACTTAGCTTGAGCTATGTCCTCATAGATCAGAGAGAAAATGAGAAGGCATAACTCGTACTGAGTATAGAAAAGTTTAAGGAATAAACGAATAGAGGAATGAATGAACAAATACGAAGTTGATTGTCCCCCTTATACTTAGGATCAAATAATCCTAGGTATAGTGATGAATACCCATTCATCACTCTTTATTCTTATATTTTAGCTACAAAAACCTTTGCAAATGCATGTAGATATATGTAAATACAAATAATTACCAAAAGCATGCATTGTGTAAATACTTATAATTAGCATGTTTTTGTGCAAAAATAAAAGAATAAAGATGAAAAAGAAAAAGAGGGAAATATTTAGAATAAATATTGAGCAACCTAACCCAAGGGAGGGCTCAGCATGGGCCTGACCGCATAAAAGCCAAAGTAGAGGGAGATAGGGGCTCATGTGTAAATAAATTAAATTATATTTTCCTCACCCAAAAATATGCTTGTACATATTTTGTATATATTTAGAAGCTATTAAAAACAAAATAAAAATCTAAAAATCAAAAATTCAAAAAAATGCCCTTTCACCATGTATATAGACCATGCTTCTACATGTATTTAACCTTGTAAATAAATTTATTTATTTTCAAAACTTTTTGTAAATATTTTATGTTATATGTTGTAAATAAAATAAACAAAAAGAAACAAAACAAAACAAAAAAATCAAATAAAAATATCAAAAGCTAAAATTACAAAAATATATTGTACATATGCCATGTATATAGTTGTACATAACTATTTATTTCACCTATGTATATAAATAATAAAAATAAAATAAAAATATACTTTTATTCCTCATTTTATTCTATAAATAAATAAAATATAAAAGAGGGATAAAAATGTATAAAAATAACTAATTAAAAATCAAAAATTAAAAAAACCCCATATTGTACACATACCTATATATAGCCCTATTATGTAAATACCTTATTTTTATTTTGAAAAATTAATTAAAAATCACAAAAAAATAGAAAAAATTAAAACAAAAATATTTTATGTTTTGAGTTTTTAATAATTCGGTCATTTTCTATTTTATTTCGAATTTCTAAATTATTTATGGCGTGGCCTCTCCTGATTGGTCCACGGGGGATGTTGACCCCCCGGTCAACTCCCCCCGCGGACCCTCTTCTCTCGCGAATCGGGCTGTCGACCCGATTTCTCCGATTTTTCTCCGCCTGATCCGCCCGCCATTCGCGTAAACCTCGGGTCCTAATCCTTCTTCTTGCATCCGAGATCATCGCCCGGGGGATTGCATTGGGATCCGCGCTTCACGCTACCCTACCCGATCGATTCTTGCCGGATCCTCCACGGTATATAGTCTGAGCTCCGCCGCATTCTTTTTCCATCTTTGGCTCTCCACCCTTCGTCCCGTGACCTCCACAGCAGTCCCTGAGGTGACAGCTCTCGATTGCCCGTGTCGCAGCGAGGAGGGGGTGGCCGGACCACTGATCCGGCGACTGCGCGCCGCCGTGCTCCGCCCAGTGCAGGAGTTCGAGCCTCAGGACCAGACGACCTTCGAGGCCACGACCAGGAGCTACCTCAGCTCCAGCACAGTCTACCACACCGCCCAGGTAACCTTCTAGCTTTCCCATTTCGCTTAATTTCGAGTTATCCCCAAATCGTAGCTCCGCCGCGTTCCGTCGATTCCGACCATCTCGCATACCTTTTCGATCATCGGAACCCACGTTCACCATCGTCTTTCCTCCACGCGCCTTCTTCGCCCCTTCGTTCAACCCAGCTCGCACAGGAGCAGGGGTTCGAGCTCCACCGTCCGTCGCTCGCCGGAGCTCGCTCATCCCGACGCATCGACCACCTTCACGCCGCCTCATCGGGTCGAGGCACTTTGCCCTCGACCCGCGAAGCTTCTGACCCACTTTGTAGGTCCGGAGGAGGCCATCTGAGGCTTCCCTACATCCAGGCCAGGAGCTTCCCTCCGCCGACCTCGCTGGAGCCCCTCCAGGGCTCGGCTGGGCCATCGGAGGGCACCAACAACTGCGGAACTTCATCGCGAATCTTCTCCGATATCCAGAGGCAGCCGAGGAGGTCCACCGCGCTCGCACGAGGCCGGCGAAGCTCGCCGGCCAACTGTTCTTCCAGAGTCCTCGAGCACCGTCCGATCGCCCTCAGCTCCCCAGTTCGCATCACGTCCCTCCATTCAGGAGCTACAGCCACCGCTTGATCAGCCCGAGGGACGATCTGGACCGTTAGCGCAGAGAGAGAGACACCAGCACCCGAGGCCGTCAGATCTTCCACGTGTCTCCTCCACTGACGTCGATCAGGCCCACGCGCGGAAGGAGAGAGGCGCCCGTCGTCCAGGACCGTTAGATCAGCCACGCGTCCATCATCCAGCCGTCGACGTAATAAAGGGGTAAATTACCGTAGGCCCCCTCTTAGTTTATGCTTTACGTTTCAGTCCTGTAAATATTTTGCGTCTTTTATTTACGTTGGGTTATTTGCACATTGGACCTCGTACTTTTCAGTATTTGCACTTATGCCCCTGTATGTGTGAGCCACGTGCTTCGTCACGTGTATATTTGGTGTATTTGCAACATTAGTCCTGTAGTTCTGGTTGTTTGTTAATGAATGAAAACTTTTTGGTAATTGCATATATGCCCCTGTGAGTGTTTTAATTGCACATGTGCGTCTTTTAGTGGGTTATTTGCAACACAGCCCCTGGACTTTTTGGTACGAGTTACCAAAAGGTCCTCGGACTTGTTTTTCTTACCAGAAGGTCCCTGAGTGCCCCAGGCACGCGCCACGCGCGTGACTTGCTGGGTTAATTGCACCTGGACCCCCAGAACTTCGGGTATTTGCACTTCAGTCTATGTGCACAGTGCCCTCGTGTGATTTTTGAATAAAATATCAAATCACCTCCAAATTCGATGAAAATTTGACACATGGCTCCTGCCATGTTGTAGGATTTTTGAGAATTTTTGAGGACATTTTTTATTTTATTTGTTATTTTTTAAAATTCAAAAACCTCTATTTTAGCTACTGTCTAGAATTAAAAATCCCAAAAAAATATAAAAACCCCCTCAAAAATTCCACAAAAATTAGGTACTGTTTCTTTTGTGTTTCTTGATTTTCTAGCCAATTTTGGCTATTTTTCATTGCTTAAAAACCCTAAAAATTCAAAAACACCTAAAAACTCATAAAATTATAATAACTAATCTAAAAACCCAAAAACAATAATTCTGGTGCTCGAATTTTCCTTATTTTATCTAGAATACAGGAAAATTACCTCCAGGCCCTCTTGAGATTTTTAGATATTTTATCTAGGGATGTTGGGCTTGGCAGGACAGTACTCAACATTTTTGTTACTGTTTGATTTTTAGAAAATAAAATACACATCAGAAAAATCCCAAATATTCACCAAAAACATTAAAAAAAATAAAAAACATAAAAATATTTTTGTCTGAATTTTTGCTTACTTCTTGATGCATTAAATAATTTGTTGAAGTGTGCTTGCTTTTGCTTTTCTCATTTTCTTCACATATTAAAAATTCCAAAAATATTTTAAAACAATTAAAAACCACTAAAACATGTTTTCCCTTTTTCTCTGATTTTTTGACTACTTCGTAGGCTTTTTAGCCAATCCGTGCTCCTTGAGTTCGACCCTGGGTGCTATACCAGGTTAAACATATAGCAGGACCGCTTTTCGTGATTTTCTTGAATTGATCTTTTTCGAGTGGTTCATTTTTTTTTGATCGACACATCCGAGTGACTGAGGTCGCAACGACCTAAATTTCTGTACCTTCTACCTTAGTCGCTCGGGGTTTTGTGTGTCATCAGAATGGCGCCGTTGCCAGGGAGCACAGCTTAGTAGTCACTTTTAGCTTTTTCCGCGGCTTTTCGAGTTTCGCGGCTTTTTGTATAGAATTTTTGTAGATATATTTTTCTCATATTCTCTGATAATAATTTTGGACTGACCACTTTTCTCTCTGTTTCTTGCGAGGGCCCGAGGAGCGAGGGCGGCATTCCTAGGAGCGCCGGTGCACCCGAGCGAAGCGGAGGCGGCTCGTTTCTTCATCGAGCAGCAGGAGAGAGCGAGAGAGAGAGTTGAGTGGGTGAGGATAGTTTAGAACTATTTTATTGTTGTAATAATACAGATACACTCAGAGACTTGAACTGTGCTTGACAATTAGCGGGTCTGTTTCGCCGAGCACCGGTGTGCTCGGGGGACCCTTAGGAGATTTTCGCGGTTTTTGACGCGGCTTTCTTCTACCTTTTTTACTGCCTTTCCGGTGTTTACGTGGTTTTTGCTCGAGCCCATAGACTTAGGAATTTCTGGTGCTTGTGACGTAATTAGTAGGATCCACACACCTAATTGCTTATCTGTTCCCATAGAACGTAATTGGACCTACTAATAATAAATAATAAAAATAACTTAGTCGCTTTCCTGAGAGCCTACGCGCCGCGAGCCTGCCCCGTCAAGCGCTACTCCTGAACTCGACCTGTCGAGAAGAGGAGGGGTGGGTCTAGTAGACCGGACTCTTTGGATCGAGGGCGAGTGACTGAGTTAGACGGTTCTACGCTAGAAATTGCTCGTTTAGGACTCGGCTTTCCCGTTGCATCATTTAGGTAGTTTATTTCAGTCTTTACATTTATGCGCGGATCATATTGCATGTAGAGTGCTGGAGTCAGGTACGCCTTCCTTACTTTGCATGCATCATTGATTTATCGTGCATCGGCTTTTTCGTCTTCTCCCCCCTGTTTTGGACTTAATAACCAGGAGAACCGAAAAATTCGTTAGGCGTTTGTTTTCTATTTTAAAGATATTAAAAAAACAAAAACAATAAAATCGGGACTGCTAATCACACTCGACCTAAAAGACACTTCACTAAAAATCTGTCTTAGGGAGAGTAACCCCCTCCTTGTCTGGTTTGGATGAGCGAGAGAGTGAGCCGCACATTAGGATAGAGCCTCCGATCTATTCTTGACTGATTACCGGCTTTCAGTATGGGACAGTCGGTTGAGAAAGATTTGGATACCTATTTACCTCACGTAATCGCTCTGATAGACTGGATGATCACCTAAAAAAAATAGACAAGATAATTGACCGATCCCTTCGGTCTGCAGCTTGGTGTGCGTAGGTGAATTGGGGGTTTGCTTGTTCATCTTGTGTGATTGCCAGATCCCTTCGATCTTTCCCCATCTTCCTCCATCTATTCCCCACCCTCCCTCCCTTCATTACTCTTTTCTTCTTCTCCCTTATCCCTGGATGATGGATTCCCCTCACTTTGAGCCGACTCTTACGGCTTCTTCTCCATCCTCTGACCATCACTCCAGTCCACCTTCTAGGGAGGTCGGATCTCCGACCAACCTCCCGCTCCCTCCCTCTCTTTCATCTCATCACTCTGGGCATGTTGTGCGAGACATCCGAGGATACCAGATAGAGCAGATACGACACCTGGACGATGTTGTTGCTGAGTTGAGAGCGCACTCTGTTGGTGACCCGAGAGAGCAATGGAGATCAGCAGATAGATCCCATTCTAGAGGGATGGAGGAGCAAATAGCACATGGAGCTCAGTCAGCTTCTACATTAGCCCCATTCCTCTTGGATTTGGATTACATTCAGCGACTGCCGACATTTTCAGGAGAGGCGCACGAGGAGCCTTATCTTCACCTGTCCGCTTTCGAGGAGTTTTGTAGAGCACGGAGATATTCAGACGTCACTGCAGAGGAGCTGATGAGCAGGATCTTCCCCTTTACGCTTCACGACAGAGCCATGAGATGACACCGACGATTGGGGAGGATATTCGAGACGTGGGAAGAGCTACGTCGAGAGTTTCTACAGAGATACTTTCCCCCACGTAGAGCAGATTTCATGCGGTCTTTGATCAAGGACTTTTCAGTTGACCCCCAGGAGCCATTGCACGAGGCATGGCTGAGGTTTCTTGACCTCTTGAGGAGATTTCCAGACCATGGACTTCCACTGACAGATTTGATTGAGATCTCCATGCGGGGGATGACCGCAGAGCAGCTTGCACTGGTGATTACCACATGTGGCGGTTCACACCGCAGTTCCGACATTCACTTCCTGGATACCATCTCGAGGCTACTTTCACAGAGTTCTTCTTCACGAGATGCTTCGGTCGGCACAACACATGAGGACGATGCAGTACCAGTGCGGTGTGTCACTTCACATGGTGAGCCAACTTCTACACACCAGCCCGAGGATTTGGATGATGCAGCACCACTAACAGAGGAGATGACTGTGATAGCAGAGGTTCGGACCCAGAGTCTACTCGAGTTCCCGTTGGCCTTCCAGTTGGAGTTCGAGTCAGCCCCAGAGTTCCCTGTTGACGAGTCTTGGATATCAGATCTTCTGATACTCCAGGAGCCGGAGGAGCCCCAGCTTTTGCAGCCGTTGATTCAGACACTTCAGATTCCAGCCCCGGAGGAATCAGTTTCCTTCCTGCAGAGACACTTCTTGGATGCAGACAGTCACCAGGACTCAGCTCAGCAGCCACAGCTTGATGAGGGACACCACTTTGAGAGTACAGACACAGAGAGTCCCGTCTTCGAGCCTTTTGTCCTCTACTTTGTTGAGACAGATACACTTTCTGAGGACCAGCTGACAACCAGCATAGCCGCAGAGCGAGGATCAGCCGCAGACACTTTGCCAGATTCCGCGGTGTTGACTAGTACCTTCTCCTGTTTCCAGATTGCCGAGATCTACACTCTTGATGATGATGCAGCCTGGTGCACTGAGTGGATACTTGATAGCAGTGCAGATGCCGATCTAGATCCTGATCCTCTTCCTGTCACTTCTGATCTGACATCTCTCCCCGAGGGTTATCTGCGGGAGGATGCTGCACTCGATGAGTACCCGGTTTCATTTTCTGAGAGCGTTTCCAATCTGGTGGAACACGAAACCGAGTCTTTAGATCATTCTGATTCTGAGTCTTCTCACCTCGACGACCCTCGCGAGGATGAGCCCATTCTGGAGATATTCGATGATTTGCCTGATCTGATTCTATTACATGCATCGGATATCATTCTGCTTAGAGAGTCTCCTGATCCTGATTGTCCACATCTGTTTGAGACACTCATTGACGTGGAGGATTCCATGACTGATCCATCCTTCTCCACGTTTGATTTCTTCGGCTCTATACTCTCACTCCAGTCTGATCCAGAGCCACTGATTTCTTTTGTGCTACCGGATCCCGATTACTTATGCTCATATCATTGGCCGGTAGCAGACACCCGCCTGATTGCATACCTGGGTGTCTTACTTTACACTGTTGAGTTCGTCGTTGTTCTCATACAGAGACTGCGACGACAGTACGACATTCGACTTACCGATGCCGTCCTGAACCTTGATACTGCGTTGTCCTAGCCTTTGCTCCCAGCTAGGGGCGTAAAACCTAGCGCTTGTTGAGAGGCACCTCAACATTGTACTCTTTTATATATACGTGTTTCGTCTTATTTTGATCTTTCTTTCTTCCGTTTTTGTTTTCACCCCAGGTCTCGCTTAGGATTATCTTTGCTATACTTAGGATATTGCTCATCCTAAGTATAGGGGGGTGGAAACACCGGGTTGTTCATTCGTCTGTTTCATCACTTCTGTTTTGTTGCCTATACTTAAGGTTCTTCACCTTAAGTATAGGGGGAGTGATGTCCTCCTTCTTGTATATATTCGTGATTTTCTTCGTGTCTTTCTGCTCCTGTTTTGCTGCCTATACTTAGGGATATTTTACCCTAAGTATAGGGGGGGGGGCAGACTCTGTATCTTCTTCACTCGGATTTCCCTTCATGTACAGCTTGCTATACTTAGGATTAGTTAATCCTAAGTATAGGGGGAAACCACCGAGTTCCTCTCATTCTATTCATTTATTCGTTCCTGTACTTAGCCATTCCTTTTCACTTCCCTTTTACTAAAGCACGAGTTATGTCTTCTTCATCGCTCTTGATCACTCTGAGGACATCGTTCGAGCTAAGTATAGGGGGGGTGTGTATATATTTCATATATACTTTAGCCATAACTCGTACTTTGTGTGAGTGTGTTAATAAATAAAATGGCTAAAAAATCACAAAAAACTAAAAATTTTTCATGTACATAAACTTCTTTTATCATGCACATACTTAGCTAGTGTACAAAGTATTTTTGTAAAAATGATTTCAAAAATCTTTTGTGTAAAGCTTGTGTGAATATTTTTGTATCAAAATTATGTACATAGTACAAAATTTTTCCAAAATGTTTTGAGAAATCAAAAGTTTGCAAAAATCTTGTGTAAATGTTTGTAAATATCTTTTTGCAAAACTTGCACTTCATGCATCATCATCATCCATGATTTCAAAACATTTTTCAAAAATTTTGCATGATTGTAAAATATTTGTAAATAGCATCTTGTGTACATATATGTATATAGTTTTTCCTGGATGAGAGTTGACATTTAAACTAAGCCTGGAATTAAATTGAGAAATGGAGCTTGAATAAGATCTTAATCCACTTAACTTTAAGAGGAACCTTATAGGACTTAGGGTTAAGGCTTTTCAGGTCCATAAGGACTTAATTCTTTGAGTCCACTAGGCTATGAGCATATGTCATCTTGATGAGCCTAAGTAGAGCACTTAACAACACACACATGACTCTTAGAGACAATGGCTTGACTTGCACCTGCACTTTACACATGGCTCTCCACGGATGAGGTGGTGAGGAGGCAGTTTCCTTTGGCTTGGGGTAGCATATGAGGGTAGTACTTCTAGGCGGAACCTCTCTTCTTCTTCTAGTGAAGGAAGTGCGCCTCAACTTGGTCTAGTGGTGATGAAGGCTAAAGACAGAAGCTGTGGGTTGCAATAAAGCTTCAAAAGAGGGATAGTCTACTGGCTTAAGAGGAAATTTCTTGTATATATGCTGCACCATGTAGATATGCTGTACATAAGTCCTTGAAAAAAAATGCAAAAATGCAAAAAGAACTCCAAAAAAGTGGTGGGTCGGATTGAAAATTTAATAACCCCACCGGAGTGTATATAGTCAAATAAAGCAAAAGCTTATGGTATCCATGTTACATCTCATGAAGCTTGCAGCGGGAGACTTAGCTACACTGGCTAAGCTTCCAAAAGTCTATACTTCTTCCCCCTCTTCTTGAGCCGGTTGCACTTGAACTTAGAAGGGAATACCCCGCTTCTCGAGGAAAGAGTTGCTAGACCGAGGCATTAGAGTTACCAGGTTGAGGGAGGTTGTTTCTTTGTTACTTCTGAGGTGGGGAGCCAAATATCACTTACACTGCATGGAAAGACTCATGGTCATTAGAGTTTGTGTATGTAGACTTGTTCTGATCTGGTTTATTGAGGAGTCTTGTCCATAGATTGGTGGAACTTAGAGGCTGTTGGGTTTTAAGCTTAAGTCCAAATAAGGTTCCGACACATTAATAATCCAAAGATCTGATCGAGCTCCATATTTCAATTTAATGAAGGAAAGTTTAATAATTCAACCTTGATCCATGTACATCCTCTTTTTCTTTTTCTTTTTCTTTCTTTTTCACTTCTTTTTCAAATAAGTGTTTGCTAAGGGACTAGCAAAGTTAAGTATAGGGGGGTGATGAATACCCATTCATCACTCTTTATTCTTATATTTTAGCTACAAAAACCTTTGCAAATGCATGTAGATATATGTAAATACAAATAATTACCAAAGCATGCATTGTGTAAATACTTATAATTAGCATGTTTTTGTGCAAAAATAAAAGAATAAAGATGAAAAGAAAAAGAGGGAAATATTTAGAATAAATATTGAGCAACCTAACCCAAGGGAGGGCTCAGCATGGGCCTGACCGCATAAAAGCCAAAGTAGAGGGAGATAGGGGCTCATGTGTAAATAAATTAAATTATATTTTCCTCACCCAAAAATATGCTTGTACATATTTTGTATATATTTAGAAGCTATTAAAAACAAAATAAAAATCTAAAAATCAAAAATTCAAAAAAATGCCCTTTCACCATGTATATAGACCATGCTTCTACATGTATTTAACCTTGTAAATAAATTTATTTATTTTCAAAACTTTTTGTAAATATTTTATGTTATATGTTGTAAATAAAATAAACAAAAAGAAACAAAACAAAACAAAAAAATCAAATAAAAATATCAAAAGCTAAAATTACAAAAATATATTGTACATATGCCGTATATAGGTTGTACATAACTATTTATTATTTCACCTATGTATATAAATAATAAAAATAAAATAAAAATATCCTTTTATTCCTCATTTTATTCTATAAATAAATAAAATATAAAAGAGGGATAAAAATGTATAAAAATAACTAATTAAAAATCAAAAATTAAAAAACCCCATATTGTACACATACCTATATATAGCCCTATTATGTAAATACCTTATTTTTATTTTGAAAAATTAATTAAAAATCACAAAAAAATAGAAAAAATTAAAACAAAAATATTTTATGTTTTGAGTTTTTAATAATTCGGTCATTTTCTATTTTATTTCGAATTTCTAAATTATTTATGGCGTGGCCTCTCCTGATTGGTCCACGGGGGATGTTGACCCCCCGGTCAACTCCCCCCGCGGACCCTCTTCTCTCGCGGATCGGGCTGTCGACCCGATTTCTCCGATTTTTCTCCGCCTGATCCGCCCGCCATTCGCGCAAACCCCGGGTCCTAATCCTTCTTCTTGCATCCGAGATCATCGCCCGGGGGATTGCATTGGGATCCGCGCTTCACGCTACCCTACCCGATCGATTCTTGCCGGATCCTCCACGGTATATAGTCTGAGCTCCGCCGCATTCTTTTTCCATTTTTGGCTCTCCACCCTTCGTCCCGTGACCTCCACAGCAGTCCCTGAGGTGACAGCTCTCGATTGCCCGTGTCGCAACGAGGAGGGGGTGGCCGGACCACTGATCCGGCGACTGCGCGCCGCCGTGCTCCGCCCAGTGCAGGAGTTCGAGCCTCAGGACCAGACGACCTTCGAGGCCACGACCAGGAGCTACCTCAGCTCCAGCACAGTCTACCACACCGCCCAGGTAACCTTCTAGCTTTCCCATTTCGCTTAATTTCGAGTTATCCCCAAATCGTAGCTCCGCCGCGTTCCGTCGATTCCGGCCATCTCGCATACCTTTTCGATCATCGGAACCCACGTTCACCATCGCCTTTCCTCCACGCGCCTTCTCCACCCCTTCGTTCAACCCAGCTCGCACAGGAGCAGGGGTTCGAGCTCCACCGTCCGTCGCTCGCCGGAGCTCGCTCATCCCGACGCATCGACCACCTTCACGCCGCCTCATCGGGTCGAGGCACTTTGCCCTCGACCCGCGAAGCTTCTGACCCACTTTGCAGGTCCGGAGGAGGCCATATGAGGCTTCCCTACATCCAGGCCAGGAGCTTCCCTCCGCCGACCTCGCCGGAGCCCCTCCAGGGCTCGGCTGGGCCATCGGAGGGCACCAACAGCTGCGGAACTTCATCGCGAATCTTCTCCGATATCCAGAGGCAGCCGAGGAGGACCACCGCGCTCGCACGAGGCCGGCGAAGCTCTCCGGCCAACTGTTCTTCCAGAGTCCTCGAGCACCGTCCGATCGCACTCAGCTCCCCAGTTCGCATCACGTCCCTCCATTCAGGAGCTGCAACCACCGCTTGATCAGCCCGAGGGACGATCTGGACCGTTAGCGCAGAGAGAGAGAGACACCAGCACCCGAGGCCGTCAGATCTTCCACGTGTCTCCTCCACTGACGTCGATCCGGCCCACGTGCGGAAGGAGAGAGGCGCCCGTCGTCCAGGATCGTTAGATCAGCCACGCGTCCATCATCCAGCCGTCGACGTAATAAAGGGGTAAATTACCGTAGGCCCCCTCTTAGTTTATGCTTTACGTTTCAGTCCTGTAAATATTTTGCGTCTTTTATTTACGTTGGGCTATTTGCACATTGGACCTCGTACTTTTCAGTATTTGCACTTATGCCCATGTATGTGTGAGCCACGTGCTTCGTCACGTGTATATTTGGTGTATTTGCAACATTAGTCCTGTAGTTCTGGTTGTTTGTTAATGAATGAAAACTTTTTGGTAATTGCATATATGCCCCCGTGAGTGTTTTAATTGCACATGTGCGTCTTTTAGTGGGTTATTTGCAACACAGCCCCTGGACTTTTTGGTACGAGTTACCAAAAGGTCCTCGGACTTGTTTTTCTTACCAGAAGGTCCCTGAGTGCCCCAGGCACGCGCCACGCGCGTGACTTGCTGGGTTAATTGCACCTGGACCCCCAGAACTTCGGGTATTTGCACTTCAGTCCATGTGCACAGTGCCCTCGTGTGATTTTTGAATAAAATATCAAATCACCTCCAAATTCGATGAAAATTTGAAACATGGCTCCTGCCATGTTGTAGGATTTTTGAGAATTTTTGAGGACATTTTTGATTTTATTTGTTATTTTTTAAAATTCAAAAACCTCTATTTTAGCTACTGTCTAGAATTAAAAATCCCAAAAAATATAAAAACCCCCTCAAAAATTCCACAAAAATTAGGTACTGTTTCTTTTGTGTTTCTTGATTTTCGAGCCAATTTTTGCTATTTTTCATTGCTTAAAAACCCTAAAAATTCAAAAACACCTAAAAACTCATAAAAATTATAATAAATAATCTAAAAACGCAAAAACAATAATTCTGGTGCTCAAATTTTCCTTATTTTATCTAGAATACAGGAAAATTACCTCCAGGCCCTCTTGAGATTTTTAGATATTTTATCTAGGGATTTTGGGCTTGGCAGGACAGTACTCAGCATTTTTGTTACTGTTTGATTTTTAGAAAATAAAATACACATCAGAAAAATCCCAAATATTCACCAAAAACATTAAAAAAAATAAAAAACATAAAAATATTTTTGTCTGAATTTTTGCTTACTTCTTGATGCATTAAATAATTTGTTGAAGTGTGCTTGCTTTTGCTTTTCTCATTTTCTTCACATATTAAAAATTCCAAAAAAATTTTAAAACAATTAAAAACCACTAAAACATGTTTTCCCTTTTTCTCTGATTTTTTGACTACTTCGTAGGCTTTTTAGCCAATCCGTGCTCCTTGAGTTCGACCCTGGGTGCTATACCAGGTTAAACATATAGCAGGACCGCTTTTCGTGATTTTCTTGAATTGATCTTTTTCGAGTGGTTCATTTTTTTTGATCGACACATCCGAGTGACTGAGGTCGCAACGACCTAAATTTCTGTACCTTCTACCTTAGTCGCTCGGGGTTTTGTGTGTCATCATATAGCAGACTGTACACAGAGCAGGGAGGGTCAAGGGCGGGAATGAACGGATTGTACTCAGACTGTCTCCCCCTATACTTAGGGTAAGATATCCCTAAGTATAGACAAGAAGAGGAGACAATGGAGAGAATCAAAGAATAAAAGAACTCGAGATGCACACCCCCTATACTTAGGACAAGGTACGTCCTAAGTATAGAAGACTGACAAAAAGGGGCGACACCTTTTCGGTAGAAAAAGAAGATAGAAGAGGAAAAGAAGAAAAGAAGAAAAGAGATCAAAAGAGGGAAGAAAGTTAGAAAGAATGTACACACCACTCCCCCTATACTTAGTGTAAAAGAAGACCTAAGTATAGGAAACAACATGAGTGATGAAAGGGAACGACGAATGAACACTCGACTCATCCCCCCCATACTTAGGACAAAGTACATCCTAAGCGAGGCACAAACGAGAACGGGGTGGATGAGCAATATGGTAGAGGGACAGAGGTAAACAAAAGCGAATGTACATCAAGAAGGTTAAAAGCAAACCTTCTTGCGGGATGATGAATCCCCATTCATCACTCTTTATTCTTTTATTTTAGCTAATTATCTTGGCAAAGCATAATGTAAATATGAGTAAATACAATAAATTAGCAATAAGCATGCATGCGCTAATATTCCATAATTAGCATGTACTTGTGAAAAAAATAAAAGAATAAAGAATAAAAGAAAAAGAAGGAAATATTTAGAATAAATATTGAGTGATCTAAACCCAAGAGAGGGTTAAGAATTGGCCTGATCGCCAAATAAAATAAGTAGAGAGAGATTGTTGGACATGCGAGCCCACGACGAACCATTATGCAATATATGTTATTGCACATATCATCCCCTGATCTAAAATGAAGAATAACTAATTTGCATAATAGGTCCCTACAATTAGGGTTATGTACCATGGCTATCTTAATGATCATACAATTGTTGATTCAATTATTGAATCATAGAGGTCGCTGCTTGGATGAATATCTAAAGAGTTAGATTGAGGACTCATCAAGCACCGTCAAATGATTGTTAAGATGTGATCTCCAACCTGAGTAGGAGATGGCAATCCTTTCTCACACAGGCTGATATCTGACCGACCTCTTGGTACAGGTCCTCTGCATAAGAATAGAGATTCAGAGGTGTCAGATTAGTTAGGTCAAAGAGTTGACTTAACGAGATCGAGATAACCAAAGACCTATATCGTATGCTGTCATGGTATATGCATGCATCATCTGACCAGAGACAGATGTGTTACTATATGTCGGAGTATGTACATTTGACAGACCAATAGGTTGATGACCTAACCAAGGTCTATACACCGGCGCGTTGGTGTGCATATAAGGGCATATGAGTAATACGATCTCTCAAAGGGATCATACAGGTTCACTACTGAACCGGAAGACATGAGCTCACTCATGAGATATCGGGAAGAATCAAATTTCGTGCATGGTCGTCTCGCTTTGGAAGCTCGACTGAATTTGTAGGTTTGATATATACATTTGGAAAGTATATGATCAATACCTAGGTATGATATATGCTTTTGGAAAGTATATGATCGATACCAAATCCCAATGATCAAATGAGAAACTTACTGATAAAACCCTGAAGTAGATAATATAAAGTTGATCTAATACTTCGGGTTTATTCTGGGTCTTCCAGTATGCAGGATGTACATGTGTTGGGAATACCTGAGGGTGATGTGATCATAAACGATTGTATAACCATGACGCTTCCATTCCTAGGGAGTGATGAAACGGGTCTGGATTTTAGTGACTCCTCTGATGAATCCACGATTCATCATCGCAATATCTTGATCTTAGCAAAATCCCCGAGTAAAATCCCATAAAAATGTCCATAAAATCAATAAATTAACAAAATGACTCTTGTAAATAAAACACACTAATTATTGTGTATTAGATTGTATAAAATAAAATTAACAAAAAAAAGCCGCAAAATCAAGGAGTTTTTCACGTGTAAATAGCTCAAAACTTCATGTATTTTTAATAATTTCATATCAACTCCTTTTTGGCTAATTCTTTCTCCAACATGTTCATATCAATGTATATAAAAATACAAAAATACAAAACAAATTTTACCTCAAATAAATACTCCTAGATCTCAATGGGAAAAAGCCGTAAAGACCAACTTCCAAGCTAAATTCCCGCTCCGTATGAACTCCAAATTCATCAAACTCACTTTTAAAGTTCAAGTTAGAAAATTATCTATCCAACGGAAGTGGTTTCATTAAAATCGGAGCTCATTTGCAAAAGTTGGGTTTTGGGACCTAGATGTACATTGTATATTATGTATATATTCATTCCTTCTTCATTTTTATTTTATCTTTCTTAATTAGTAAAAATACAAAAAAAATCATACTTGTGTTATATTTTGATTATACTATTTTATTGTATTTTTTCCGTTGTAAATATCTCTTATTAAAAAGAAAAAAATACATATTAGAAAAGCAAACAAAAAAATGTACATGTTGTATGTATTCACTTGTAAATTCACCATTTTTTCCCTCTTTATTTTTGTTGTATTTAAAGTAGCATACTTTATATCATTATTTATTTATTTAATTTCCATTCTCTACAATAACCACCATTCAACTCTATACCACCAACCTCCATTCAACCCCACCATTTTTCTAACTTCTAATTCAACTCCACCATTTTATTAACCTCCATCCCACTCCATCTTAATTCTAACTTCCATTTTTTCCATCTCTTTATATACATTCCATCCTCCTCAATTTGCCTTTGATCCATCTTTATGTGAGGAGAGCCTAGTTCCCTGAGTTGAATCGGTGACAGCGACACAACCGCGGTCGAGCGACGACGGCCCTTTCTCCGGTGTGATCCGTTGGTTTTTTGGCCAACATCGCAGCCGCAACCGCGCGCTGCTCGAGCTCATCGCACGCCGGCGATTCGAGCGAAGACCGTGCTCACGAGAGTACTCCATAGGCACCCGCGTTCATCGTAGGTAATTCTTTCTCACTTTTTATCATCTTGATTAGTTTTGCATTTTTTATATATATCACATCAAATTCACCCCCCAAAATCCACCATTTGTTTATATCCTTATCTTCATCACCATGATCATATCATTTTTTTTTCATCATGTTCATTGCCTGTTTTAATAAAATTAAAAAAATATAAAAAAATTTAAAACAAAAAAAAGGTTCTTTCACTACCACTTACTTAGCTTCATTTCATCATCTTCACTACTATCATCATATCATTTTTCCCCCTACTTTTTGTGTACTTATTCTCTGTCTAATCAAAACAAAAAAAATATAAAAAAATTTTAAACAAAAAAGGAGTTTTTTTATTATTGCTACAGCAGTAAAAAGAAAAAAAATAAAAAAAATATAAAAATATAAAAAACTAACGCAGCAGCGGTGGGGGAGAGTTCCCACCGCCGCCGCCCCTCTCCGACCGCGCGCCCCCGCCGCAGCCGCGCGCGCGCGGCCCCGACTCCCCCAGCGGCGCAACCACCGCTCCGCCCTCTTCCCCGCCTCCTTCCTCCGCGGCTGGCGGCGACGCCCCGCGCCCCTACGCCGACCAACCCCCGCGCCTCCCCGCGCTCCTCGCCGCCTTCCGCGCGCTGGTGCGGCGCGGTCGCCGACGCCGTCGAGCCTTCCCAGTTGGGTTCTTCCCTAGCCGTAAGGTCTTTATTTTTTTTTATTTGTAAATATTGCATATATTTTCCTTTATGTTTATGTAATTTCAAAAAGGTCCCTGTGCATAAGTTTAAGTTGTAACTTGTCTTTCTGTTTTGCAAGGACACCCTTGTGTTCGTACTTAAATTTGGACATCATTATTGCATCTTTTTCTTCAATGAAAAATATTTTTATGTTGAGCAACTAATGTTTTACCTTGTGAATATTTATTTGTATTTTTGTGAGATATGGGTAATTAACTAAAATTGTTCATCTGAAATTTTGCATAGTTTACCCATTCTGGACTCTTAAAATTATATCTCACACACGGTTGCTCCAAAAATTCCACAAAAAATATATGTGATGCCTTCAAGAGTGACAAAGTTACAGTCCAAATTTCAAGTCCATTGATGTTGTCTTGTGCCTGAAATAAATTATAGAGTGTATTTAGTAATCAATTTTTAATTAAATCCACAAATATCTTTTTTGCGAAATTTTACCTCTATTGGATTGCTGATGAAAATATATTTTTGAGATAATTTGCATTCTGATTAATTTTATAATTGAATTTATTAGAAATTATTTACTCTCTGTCACTCTGATTTCACTAAAAAATACATAAAAAATTCATATTTTGTCAAAAAATTCCAAAAATATTACTGTAGCTTCCTTTCATCATGTTTTCATTCCAGTAATTTTTTCATAATTTTTACTTACTGTTTGTGTGAGAAATTGCGAAAAACCCATAAAAAGTGTGCATTTTTATTTATTGCATTTTAACCTCTAAAATTTAAAAAAATGTGTTTTGTGTTCATCTCTGGATTAGGACTCTAGGAAAAATACGAATTGGCTAAATTGGACTTCTTTTCCATTAAAATTAATTTGGCCTTGTTTGTGTTTTCTTAGTGTCTTGATTCACCCGCATTTGCATTCGCTTTGATTTTTGCATTAAAAAAAATCTAAAAAAACCGCATTGGAAATCTAGACCTAAGTTTGCGAATTAACCCCCAAGTTGTTCCTTTGCCTCCTTGAGTTCGACCCCGGACTTGCCCGGGATATAAATTAAAGCCGAGACACTCTTCACGGAGATCTTCTCTCGGTTTTGACCGAATCGCTAAGTACACATATTACAACGTGACCGAATTAATTATCGTATTTAGCGACTCGTCAGATGGCGCCGTTGCCGGGGAGGCAAACGGCTTATGGATTAGTTTAAAAATTTGGATTTAGATTTTCGCTTTCTCGGGTAGTCTGACCCCCGAGCCACTTGTAATTAATCCATTTCCTTTCAATTATTTGTCTTCATATTTTTGTATATATCTTGTTGTTCATCTCTCTAATATAAATCTTATTTTCCTTGCAAGGGCCCGGTGGACTTGGAGTGCATCGGAGGTCGACGGACGCGACGCGTGCCGACTGTTGAAGTGCGAGGAGGAATTAATTTATCTTCGAGAGAATTTTTGTAAATTGTTGTAATTATTTAGGTAGTTCTCCTTTATAGCGGCTCTTGTTTGAGAGCTCGCGTGTGTAAAAAAGACTTGGACTTTATTTGTGGTGTGTCGAGACCTGTTTCACTCTCCGGTGAGGGTGGGGCTCGACTTGAGTGGCGAAACTAAGGATTAGGCACACGGTAGTTTAGAATCAAATTTGTTTGTGCCCATCGTAAGTTAGGCCACACATATCTTAGAAGATTCACATATCTTATAAGATTCATAATGAGACGCACATAGACACGTACTACTTAGTTCAAATTCAATCAATTCTTCCCCGCTAATAGTATACTGTTTAGGTGCAGTTTTCTCGATCTGCATGCATTTAGTGTAATATTTACAAATTCTGTTCTGCATAACGCATGAAGAGTGCTGGGATTCACTGTAAGTATAACTTCTACTGGGCATGCATCATAATTTCTCGTTTGCATTCTGATTTCCGATTCCCCTCTTGTTTTATAACTTAAGGTCAAAAGGAAATTGGGACTGAACGGTAGACGTGCTTGTGTGTTCACATAAATTTCAAGTGATAACCTAACTCTAAAATTGGGACTGAATTGAGCAGGTCGATTTAAAAAAAATTGGAATAAAAAGAACCCTTGTTCTCGGGTGCATAAAGCCCTCATTGTTTGTTTTACTTGCAAGTGAGAGAGAGACGACCCTAGGATAGAGCCAAGTCTGGATTTCTTACTTACTACTGGTTCTTTATTTTCAGGCGACACTAGTCGTAAGAACCGGGTCAGTCTGTAGGAAAATACGGACACCTAACAGCTCGTTAATCTTTCCAAGATTGTATTCTCACCAACTAAAATTGACAAGATAATTCGGCCGAACTCTTACGGTCCTCACGTGTTGAGTTGGTGAAATTGAGGGTTTGAATTGTGTTTGTATTGTGTGAGTTCACTCCGCATATTTTTGTGCACCGTAGAACTAGCGCCTCATTGAAATATCGTGTTCTAATCGGTTCTTTTGACATCGAAGATGACTGATTGGGGGGATAATTATTCGGACCTTGCGAATTTCCCGTTGAACCCTCCAAGAAGTATGTCTTCAGAGGTCCATGCGCAACATGGACCAACCTGGACTCATGACCCTCTTGAGCCCAGGATCACCCACTCTCGGGATGGTTACTCTCAAACCATTCCCTTTCTCTCTTCCCACCTCACCGAGGAAGACCTTCGCCTCGATGAGAATATCTTGATTCATAAATCCTCTTCTAATCAAGAACACATTGCTGATTCAGGCCATATAGAAGACACAAGTAAAATGCCTCCAAAGAAGAAAGAAGAGGAAGAAGAGAGCAATGAAGACCCAATGAAAATGATACTTGCCAGATTAGCTGCATCTGAGCAGCAACAAGAATTACTGAGAGCTCAGTTAGGACAATTAAATGTTGGGGTCCAACTACCAATGGATGCAGCATACAACCCCGGACAATATCAAATTCATAACTACTTGAGTCCGGCTGAACCCACTGTTGACTTTGAGTTGAAGCCGCACTTTCTGAACCTGCTGCCACATTTTGATGGGAATGCTTCTGAGGAACCATATGCATTCCTAAGGGACTTTGAGCTCATCTGTGCTAACCTCAAACATAATAATGTTAGCCAGGATTATATTAGGCTCAAAGCCCTTCCATTTGCCTTGGGTGGCAAAGCTGATTACTGGGTAAAGAATCTTGGGATCGTTGTCACCACATATGCCCAGTTCAAGGACCTGTTTTTGAAGAAGTTCTACCCTTTGAGTAGAACTAACATGATGAGGACGCGCATTACGAGTTTTTCCCAATTACCCCATGAAGCTTTTTGTGATGCTTGGAAAAGATTCAAGGACATCCTGCAGAAGTGTCCCTGTCATGGACTAAATGATAACATCTTGGTCCAATCATTTTTCACTGGTCTCAACCCTGAGATGCAGGGTTTAGTGAGCGCTGCCTGTGGAGGCAGCTATACATCACGAGGAGCGGATACCGTCTGGAGGGTATTCGAGCAGATGGCTGAAACTAGCCTCTCACAGATGGCCAGCAGGGCCTATACACCATCTCCCAGTTCACTCTCACTTGGAGGGGAAAAATCAGCTGTAGTTGATCTCTCTCAGGATGTGATCCCTAGCATGGGACTCCTTGCTGACAAGCTTACTGTAGTAGAGAGGATCGACAGGAGGATTGATGAGTTAGACCGGAGCGTCTCCAAGATCCCAAAACAAATGGAGGAGTTGACTGATAGGGTATCTAAGATAAAGATACCTGCCGTGACTGCACCCTCTGCTCCCGTATACCGAGTTCACCATGTTCAGGAGCAGTTGGTGTCAGGGCAACCCCAGCCGTGGGAGCAGGACCAATCCTACACCCACTCTTTCCAGCAGCCACCTCCATTAGTAGAGACAGTCCAGGAGGAGCCTCCACCGGTTTGGGAGGTGAATGGAGTATGGTATACTCAGGACCCTGCCAGGCAGGGAAGTACGGGAGACCGACAGACCTACCAGCGTCCCCCGACCTTTCACAACACCGCATTCACCTCCGCACCACCTCCTTCACAGCAGAGCCCTGGATTCCAGCCACCCCAGCAGCAAAGGCAACAGTACCAGCAGCATGGCCGACAGGGCCATTACCAGGCGGGCCAGCAGGGCCCGCAACCCCAGCAGCAGCAGCAGAGGCAGTACTCTGGCCAGCAGGGCCAGTCTTCCCGTTCTTCTTCCCAGTCTTATCCACTTCCTTCTTCGTCTAGTCCCGTGGATATTCAGTAGCAGATACTCGACGAGCTACGTTCCTATAGGAACGAGATTCAAGACTTACGGGTGGATGTCAACCGCCTGTCTAGATGGCGAGACGAGCATACTGCACCCTCTACCTCTATCCCAGCCCAAGTTCAGGCTAACCCCAATAGCCTGAACAGATCTAGTTCTCAGCATCACTTTGGTCAGGTATACTATTCAATATCTCCTAGATCTGAACATGAGATTCTTTCGTGTGACGAGACTAACCACATGTCACTCAGGAGCGGAAGGACCGTGACCGTACCTGACCGGGCGAGGGATACGAGGAGGGGCATCTCTGGAGCTCTACCTGAGGAGTCTTCAGAGGACGAGGAGGAGAGGCATCATATTTCGGAGCCCCATCAGCACCATTCGAGGATTTCTACTCAGGGAGCCGAGAGGAGGAGGAGAGCACGTATGCAACATCGTCAGCATGGATATTCTTCTGAGTCTACGGAGGACCTTGCATCTCCGGATGTGGCGGATACCACTCCAGCTTCTATTCCACAACCTGTAGTAGATAGATTTGATTTCGATTCCATGTTGCATCAAAAAGATTCATGTATGAAGAACTCTGTTTCTGTTAATGCCAAGAATGATCTTTCAGTTCATGATTCAGACTCTTCATCCTCTGTTTCCCTAGCTTCAATCCCTTTCCCCCGTGCTCTTACGGTAGGAAAGCGCATCAAAAAGATTCAGAAAGATGACCCCGATATGGCACGGTTTTGTAAAGAAAACATCACAGTTAAGGTGCCATTTGATGAATATGTGGCTAACCATCCTGCCTTCTAAAAATACCTTAAGGTGAGATGCACACCTACAAGGGTTAGCAGGAAGAAAGATAACCGAAATATAAAGACACATGTCTTATCGGTAGCCACAACCTATTGTCTCAAGAATCAGACTTTGCCAAGGAAAAAGAGAGACATGGGTGCTCACTATGTGGAGAGTCGTATTGACGACATTGCGTTTGCACGCACACTCTTAGATAACGGTTCTTCAATCAACTTACTTCCCTTAGCATTATATCAGAAATTGGAGTTGGGACCACTTCGCAAATCTAGAATCTTACTCCAATTCGCAGATCGTTCAATGAAGAGACCTAAGGGATGAAGAACGTCGTTATCTCGATTGAGGGGCAGAACTATCAGGTGGACTTCACAGTCTTGGACATGGAGACCCCCAATCATTGGAGAGAATCTCAGATCATTCTTGGGCGGCCCTTCCTTAGGACCGCAGGCGCAACTTTCGATTATGGTACGGGAATGATGAAGTTCCGTTCTCCAGGCGGAGAAGTGAACCTTGAGATGAAGCAAACCAAGTGTCAGCGACCTGATTCAGAGAGTAGCACAGAGTACTCATCTTCAGAGGCAGATTGCAGTTTGATTAGCACAGTTGGGATTTGCGGATAGATTCCTTCAGGACAGAGCGAGACCCTTTCATCTGGAAAGGGTATAGTGGATGATGCAGTTTGCCAGGTGTTGTCTGATCTTGTGAGAGATGCCTCTATCTATTCCCATGACGACACAGAGATCCATCTGGATCTGTCAGTTCCATCCCCTTCAGAACGATCATGGGATATAGAAGATGAGTCGGACGCGGTGATAACAGGCCGGTCTCCCACACGGGCCACCATAAAATAAAAAAAAAGAAGAGAAGTGTTGTCGCCGAGGCGACCACTCATGGAAGACCGCTGACAATCAGCAATTAACCCACAATCCAAAGAATACAACAATCAAACTCAAAACAAATGTGAATTAATCTTTATTTTACTCTACCATAAAATGTACAATGGCAAATATGTAGAGGTCGAACCACAGAGAGCAATACAAAATGCAATAGCCTATGTGTCAATCCCAGTCATTCTTGTGTGGGTTTTTTTTTTTATTGTTATTAAAATATAATAATTAAGTATTATGTATATATCTATATATATTTATATAATCCAAATTTATTATATATATATAGAGGTTAAGCATAGAGCTTATAATACATGCAATATATGTACATATATATAGGTGTATCTAAATATAGTATTATATATATGTATATATATATATATATTTTTATATATCACATTAAGATTAAAAGAGAATACATATTACTAGATCTATATATATATATAATATATATATATATATATTTTGAATATATAGATATAGATATATATATACATAAAAGGTGTGTTATAATATTCACAAAAATAATAGAAAATAGTCAAAAATTCAGGACAAAGAACTTTTTGGGATTTTCATGGTTTTTTACGGTTTTTATAATTTTTGGGTATTTCTGCAAGTATTTTTGGCATTTTAAAAATAGCTAAATCAAAGCAAACAGGGGACTGGGTACTGGCCGTCACAAAAAATTAGAGATTAAAAATATCTAACAGCCTCAAAAATGTTCCCCTTTAATTTTCTACTAACAATAATAAAATATAGCATAAGTAGGGCCTGAGTTCATATTTTTCTGATTTTTCTTTGATTTTTTATATTTTTTTGAAGTTTTTGGGCATTTTTGAATTTTTAAGGTTTTCTTTTTGAGTTTTTTAGGGATTTTTGGTCTGACACTAATATAGGACAAAATACACTGCATATAATTTTTTTTGGAATTTTTCAAGGCATTTTCATATTTTTTTGGGGTTTTATGAGTTAGACAGGGACTGAAAGACAAGTTTTTGATTTTTAATAAATGCAAAAATGCAACAAAATGCAAAACTAAAAATATGGCGTTCAAGCATGACCAAACAGGGGCTTAAGTCTATTTTTGCAAGATTTTTCGATTAAATATGAAGCATGAAATAAATAGACAAAGCCTTCAAAAATTAAATGGCCTGGCAGGGGTATTTTTGCAAATAAAATAGTTGGCAGGGGCATACATGCAAAAATTACAATAAAAATACACTTTAACTTTTATTTTCAGGACCATTTCATAAATACAAGAACCCAGCAGGGTTTAGATGCAATTTTCACGCGCCTCACGTGGTTGCTGCACGTGGGGCGCGGAGGGACTAAAATGTAAATATAGAAACATCAAGGTGGTCCACTGCAATTTTTACAACTTATTTACAACTGAAACTTTTATTTTTGGGAGCAAACCCTAAATACAAAAAGTAAGGGGCGAGATATGAAATTTACCCCTTAAATAAGGCCTTGCATCCTGCGGCGCTGGAGGCGCCACTTATACACGTGGCGATCATCGGACGACGGATTTCGTTTCGGCGATGAAGGGCTGGGATTAGAACATCCCGACTGATCTGACGGTGGGTGTGCTTCTTCATCTGACGGCTGGCATGCAATCTGGGCCGCCCCGCTCGATCCAACGGTGCAGAGGGCACCAGGAAGAACTGGGAATGAACTCGCCCTCGGCGAGCTTCGATCGGGTCGCTCGAGCTTCTCCGGGCACCTCCTGCGCATCTGAAGCGTCCTGATCGTAGCTGGGAGGCCTCCGCGTCGTCTGACGGTGATCTCATGGCTCCTGGGGGCCTGAGTCGGTGGAGCGAGGTCGGAGAAGAAGGTGGCCCCCAGGAACCTCTTCCTGGTCAAAGCAAGCCCAGAAGGGCTCGATTCCTCGTGGTACCTGCACAGGAAGAACCGCGGGCGAGAGAGCTATCTCCTCGACCCGGGGTTATGAAGCTGCGGTGCAAGATGGAGGTGGGCGGAAGGGCTCCGGCGAGCGGCGGAGTTGGAACCCTGATTCACCAAGACCGAGGGTCCTGGGTTGATCTGATGGGTGCGAAAGATGGAGAAGACGACGAGGAACGAGATGGGATGATCGAGGTGGTCGGATACAGTGAGGTTCACGATGAAGAAGTCGCCGGAGCGGAGCTCCGGCGAACTTCGATTTTTGCTTTTTACGCTACTGTGATCAACTAACAACTAAACTAACTACTGAAATGAAATGCTAACATTAAAAACTACCTAAGAATGCATTAAAAGGACAGCTCTTATACCTGGGGGCCTCCAGGGAGCAGGGCGGACGCCGGAGCTCCGCCGCGTCAAAATTCTCCTCCCTCCGGCCGAGTCTCGATGCTGGGCGACTCCCCCTGTCACGAGGAACGATCCAGGCACAAGATCTAGGCTTTAGGTTGGAATGAAAGTGGCCAAATTCGAGGAAGGAAGCGGAGCTTTTTATTTATAAACATTGGCGAGTAGCCTTATTGACCGGCGATTATTGATCGATCCAACAAGTATCTAGTTGATCTATGATCTTGGCGGGCATCATGGATGATCAGAGGACAAATCTTGTGAAGGAAGCGAGTGCGATAGTTCACTGAGCCAGGCGGGAAAAATGGCGGAAATCGGGGAAAAGACAGGTTGCGTGAAGTCAGACGCCTGGAGGTCCAGTTGACCGGGGTCAACTCGCGGAGGGACTGGGTTGGTCCACCTCAGCCCGCTACAAGACAGAATAGGGAATATTTCGCGAAATTGAATTATTTGGCATAGTAAATGATTTTATTATTTTTTTCGTATAAAATAAAAAATGTGTATTATTTCATGTAGTATTTATTTATGATTTTTATTTATTTTTTTGGATTATTTTATTATGGTTTTATTAAAATAATGTGTATATGTATGTATTTACATGTGTTTTTGTGTATTTTATTTTTAATTTGTTTATTTTATTTTATTATTTTATTTTCTTATTTTATGAATTTATGAATTATTTTTATGAGTATAAGGGTATTTTTGTTTGATTTTTATGTATTCATCTACATTTTCAAATAAATATGTATATGTATAAGTAAGTATACTTATAGGTATTTTACCTATAGATTATATACATCTTATTTATTTAGTGAATTTTCTTTATTTTTCTTTTAGATTTGTATTTTTAATATGTTTTATGTAATATTTACAACATTATAAAAAAATGTGGATGAATAAAGAATAAAGGAATAAAATCCCCTTTTACATATAAGTGGTATAGGTATTTTGTCTATGTGGTACATAGACTTATTTTATTTTACAAATTATTTTTTTGGTTTTCTTTTAATATCAATATGTATAAGTATTATATACATTATTTACAAGATTCTAAAAATATGAATTTGTAAGAATAATAACTATTGAATAAAATGAATATTTTAATCGGGTACTATATACAATGAGGGTCAAAAACCTAACTTCCACAGATGGACTCTAAAAATCATGAAACTATTTTTATAAAATAGTTCATGAAATGCTATATATAATTAAAGGTGAGTTTGGGTGATTTGGAGTTTTTATTTGCAAGATGTGGGTCTGTGAAGTTGAGATTTTGGCTTTTTATTATGTGTATAAAATGTTCACTGGGTATTATTTTTACACAAACTCAATTTTGTATTTTTATTTACATTATTATCTACAACTTTTATGAACAAAGTTTCTTTATTTGATGAATAAATAATTATGCATAAAATAGGTGTCAAAAATGCATAAAGGGATGAATGAGGTATTTATTGTATATCAGCCCTTATCTCCCCCTACTTTATTCCTTGTCGACCAATACCATGCTGGCCTTGGTCTCGGGGTTAGGGTCATAAAATATTTACAATATTTTATTCCTTTTTCTTTTCTCTCTTTATTCTATAATTTTGGCATTAAAAACTTTATTTAATGTACAATTAATACAATGAATAATGAATGTTATTATGTACAAATTAATGTTGTTTACATGCATTTGCTGGGGTTTTTGAGGCCAAAATGATAGAATAAAGGTGATGAAATGGAGATTCATCACCCCCCTATACTTGCCTTTGCTAGTCCCTAGCAAACACTTATGCAATAAGCGCAAAATGAATAAAGAAAAGAAAAAGGAAAATGCAAGAAAGATAGAGTGAATTGGGGTGCTTTCAGTGCCATGCATGTCCTTACAAAATCTGAATTTGGAGCTCCTGTTAGACCTTGGGTGTGAAGGTGTGTGGAACCTGGTTGGGAACCAGTTCTAAAGTACAACAGCCTTCGGTAATCACAGAACTCGGTTCAACCCACCTCAATAGCCGGGTCAGAACTAGTCTACATCATACGCAAACTCTTATAACTATGAAGCTGACTTGTACGGTGTAAGTGTTAGTGGCTCTCCCCAACTGAAATGATAAAGGAACTGACTTCTCCAGAATGACAACCCAATGATTCCCCTATCCAACAGCTCTTTCCTCGAGGAGCAGGGTATTCCCTTCTAAGTTCAAGTGGCAACCAGCTCAAGAGGAGGGGGTGAAGAGAAGAATGGACGGTAGCCAGTGTAGCTATCTATCCTGGGATGCAAGACCAGTGTAGTCAAGTCATCCAGCTGCAGGCTTACATGTTTGTCTTTGGAGCTCAAGCTTGCTTATCGACTTTGTACATACTTTGCAGGCATTTTATTTTTGTACAGGCCTGATCATCATCATCATTTTTTTTTCTTTTCTTTTTTTTTTTTCAACATACTATTCACAGCAGCATTTACATAAGGAGTTTTTCCTCTTGAGCCAGTAGACTATCCCTCTTTTGAAGCTTTATCGCAACCCACAATCTCCTGTCTTTAGACCTCATTGCTTATTGAATCTGGTTGGGGTGCACTTCCCTCCCTAGACGAGGACGAATGTTTCCACCCGTGTGCGTCTCAGACTGGCAAATCCACCCCCCTCACCACTCCAACTGGGTTGAGCCAAGTGAAAGGTGCAGGTGTCCAAGTTAGATCACGGTCGGCAAGAGTCATACGTGTGTCTCGAAAAGTTCTAGTTAGTCTACTAAGGTGACTTGAACCCAGCCCTGGTTTCTCAAAGAATTAAGTCTGAATAGACCTGAAGTACCTTAAACCTAGTTCCCATAAGGTTCCAGTGCAATTAGGTGCGGTAAGGTCTAACCGAGCTCCAATTTGAGATTTTCTTAGACTGATTCAATCATCAAGCTTCACTCAAAAAGAATATGAATGGTATGCTTATGCTATGTGCAATGAATGATGCAATTTTTCACAAAAATTTGGAAGGATCAAAGAATGTTTTTACAAAAAGAATCTCTGCACAGGAAGTACGAACTGAAAATGTTTAAAGAGTCTGTACATTTATTTACACAGGCGTGCTGCTTTGTTTTCAAAATTTAGAAAATTTTTAGCGACTTTACAGATATGAATGAAAGAGTTTATTTGGGTATGTATAGAAAGAATTGTATGTATCTTGTTTCTGATTTACTATTATCTGCAATGGTGTTCTTATTAGCTTTTTGAAAATAATTTTGCAAACTATAGTACACGATAATTTTTGCAATCCTTTACACACATTTGAAAACTATTTTTGCAAAGATTTTTCACACTATATGTAGATATATACAATTTTCACAATAATTTTGACAAGCATTTTTCAAAACATTTGCACATAGGTTTTTGAAATCCTTTCTTTCACAAAAAGAAAAAATTTGCAATCAACACAGTTTCACGCATTTGAAATCATTTCGCATCAAATTTTCCAAAACTGGTCACACTATTTTTCAAATCATACTGTATAGGTATCTGATTTATTAATCAGTAGGTACAAAAGAAGAAAAATTGTCTTTGACGTATAGTATGGTTCTGTTCTTATAAACTTTATTTGACTTATTCCTTATTTACAAATGAAAGATTTTTGTGTGGATTCCTCAGACTCACTTCGAGAATCATTTTCACAAGGGTTTTTGAAAACTCTAGTCCAAAATAATTTTGCAATATGTACACGCATTTGAAAATCCTTTTACAAATGTTTTACACAACATAGATAGATTTTTCAAAACACCTTTGACAATCAACTTTTCACAATCATTTGCACACTAATTTTTACACATTTTGCTTTCACTCAAAGAAAATAGGTTTTACATACAAACTAATTTTTTCAATCGTTGAATACTTGTTCGCGCTATTTTCAAACAAAATTCACAAGATTTTTCAAAGGAGAAAGTTTCGTAGAACACTTTTCTGACTTACTAGTCAGTATAATTACAATGAGTCTGAGGAACTCACAATCATCTTTCATTATTATAAAGCTACTTTTTACATTTTATTTTGTTGTTGAAGTGATATTTTATTTTTCAGTATGAGTTATGGCTTTTAGTATATACACAGTGTATACGACCCCCCTATACTTAGCTTGAGCTATGTCCTCATAGATCGGAAGGAAAAGCAAAGACATAACTCGTACTGCGTATAGGCAGATCTAAAGAATAAATACGAATGAAATGAATGAATTAGAAGTTGACCGTCCCCCCTATACTAAGGATCAAATAATCCGAAGTATAGCAGGTGTACAAAAAGCGGGGAGGGTCAAGGGTGAGAATACACTGATCGTACTCAGATTGTCTCCCCCTATACTTAGGGTAAGATACTCCTAAGTATAGACAAGAAGAGGAGACAATGGAGAGGATCGAACAGAAATGAGAAACCCTAGGTGCACATCCCCCTATACTTAGGACCAAGTACGTCCTAAGTAGAGAAAACTGTCTACAAAGGCGGCACCTTTTAGATAGAAGAAGAAAATAGATAAGGAAAAGAAGAAAAGAAGAAAAGAAGAAAATTAGAGCAATAATGGTTGGAGTACATTGTCTGAATCTTTTGGTGCTGCAAGAGGTGTAGAGATATCCTCGGGGTGCACTAACTGAATAGAGTCAACAACGACCAAGAACGAATCTGGTTCCAAGTAAGGCTTCAGTAGTTGGCCGTTGACGACGAAGGGCTGTGCGTCAGGGGACAATTCTGATATAACAATGCTTCCGTTGTCACGCACTTCACATACTCGAAATGGCCCTGTCCACTTACTTTTTAATTTACCTGGGAATATCCGCAACTTTGCATCAAACAACCACACTTTCTGCCCAACATCGAAGGTCTTTCGTCTGATGTGCCGGTCATGCCAGCGTTTCACCTTCTCCTTGTACATCAAGGTGTTATCGTATGCGCAGTCTCGGAATTCCAAGAGCCTGTTCAGATCGTCCTTTCTCTTCTGACCACCTTTTCGTGAGTCCAAATTACAATTACTAATTGCCCAAAGGGATTTGTGAATTAATTCCACGGGCAGATGGCATGGTTTTCCATATACAAGACGGTAGGGCGACATGCCCAAGGGAGACTTGTAGGCCGTACGGTAAGCCCAAAGAGCTGAGTCCAGGAGTTGAGACCAGTCTTTTCTGTTTGGCCTAACAAGTTTCTGCAATATGGTCTTGATTTCTCTATTGGATAACTCCGCCATGCCATTGGTCTGCGGATGATAAGGAGATGCGACACGATGATCGATGCCGTACTCCTTCGTTAACTTCTTGACCTCTTTGTTGATGAAATGACTACCCCCGTCGGATATGAGAATCTTCGGTATCCCAAACCGCGAAATGATGTTCTTCTTCAGAAACTGGCAAACTGTTTTGCTGTCGGCGGCTCGGGCGGGGATAGCTTCAACCCAACGACTCACGTAATCTACGGCAAGAAGGATGTGCTCAAAACCTTGGCTGTTAGGGAAAGGTCCCATGAAGTCAATGCCCCATGCATCGAAAACATCTGCTATCTGAATGATTTTCAGAGGCATTGAGTCTTTGGCAGTGAGTGTTCCTTTCAGTTGCTGACAATCAAGACATCTTTTAGCAAATTCTGCTGCATCCTTAAATAAAGTGGGCCACCAGAGGCCACACTGCAATACTTTCGCTGCCGTACGATCTCCACAATGGTGCCCACCAGATTCGAGAGAATGACAATGCTCGAGGACACTAGATTGCTCCGTCTGAGGAATGCACCTGCGCCAAATACAATCTGCTCCTTCCCTGAATAGAAGGGGATCTTCCCACTGGTAAAAGCGGATGGTCGACAGGAATTTGTTCTTCTGATTCTTCGTCCAATCCGAAGGTATTACCCCAGAGGCGAGGTAATTTACAATGTCAGCATACCAAGGGAGAGCATCCACGGCTAAGATAGCTTCGTCAGGGAAGGTCTCTGTGATAGGGGCGTTGCTCAAAGGAGAGTCATGCTGTTCTATTCTGGAGAGGTGATCTGCTACCACGTTCTGAACTCCAGGTTTGTCCTTAATTTCCAGATCGAATTCCTGGAGGAGAAGGATCCAACGAATCAGTCTGGGCTTGGCATCCTTCTTCTGCTGTAGGTACCGAATAGCAGAGTGGTCTGTGAAAATTGTGACCTTTGACCCCAACAAATAGGATCTGAACTTCTCTAAGGCGAAAACCACAGCCAGCAGTTCTTTCTCTGTTACTGTATAATTTCTTTGAGCTTCATCTAATGTTCTGCTGGCATAGTGAATGGCATAGGGCGCCTTACCTTTCCTCTGCCCTAGAACAGCTCCGACAGCAAAATCTGACGCATCGGTCATTATTTCAAAGGGAAGAGTCCAGTCTGGAGGCTGCAAGATTGGAGCTTGAGTGATAAGCTCCTTCAATTGATTGAAGGCAAGGAGAACTGGCTGATCAACAATAAACTCTGTCTCCTTGCACAAAAGTTCTGTCAGAGGTTGGGCAATGCGGCTGAAGTCCTTGATAAATCGTCTGTAGAATCCCACATGCCCCAAGAATGACCTCACATTTTTAACTGACTGAGGTGGCTGAAGGTTTGAAATGACATCCACCTTGGCTGGGTCGACTTCCATGCCACGTTTGGAAACGACATGGCCCAACACAATACCCTCTGTGACCATAAAGTGGCTCTTTTCCCATGAGAGCACTAAATTGACTTCCCGGCATTTCTGAAGCACTCTGTCTAGGTGCTCGAGGCAAGAATCGAAACTATCACCATAGACGGAGAAGTCATCCATGAACACCTCGAGAAAACTGCCTACCATTTCGGCGAAGACTGCTAGCATGCATCTTTGGAAGGTTGCGGGTGCATTGCATAACCCAAAGGGCATCCTCTTGAAGGCGTAGGTGCCGAACGGGCAAGTGAAGGTAGTCTTCTCTTGATCCTCAGGGGCGATCGCCACTTGGTTGTACCCGGAGTACCCGTCCAGGAAGCAGAAGAACTCCTTGCCTGCTAATCTCTCCAAGACTTGATCAATAAATGGCAAGGGGAAGTGGTCCTTCTTGGTTGCTGCATTAAGGCGGCGGTAGTCAACACACACCCGCCAGGATGTCGGTACCCGAGTTGAAATCTCCTCTCCTTTTTCATTTGTGATCACAGTAAGCCCGGATTTCTTGGGAACTACATGCAGGGGGCTTACCCACTTTGAATCGGAGATGGGATAAATGAAGCCTGCATCACACCACTTTGTGATTTCTTTCATTACCACGTCCCGAAGGTTAGGGTTTAGCCTTCTCTGAAATTCGCGGGACGGCTTGGCATCGTCTTCTAGATAGATATGGTGTGAGCACAGAGCTGGATTTATCCCTCGGAGGTCTGATACGCTCCAACCAAGTGCCTTGCGGTTCTTTTCTAAAATCTCGAGAAGTCGAGATTCTTGATCCAGATTCAGCCTGCTGCTGATGATGACTGGATACATGTGTTCTTCACCCGTAAGGAAAGCATACTTCAGGCCTGCAGGAAGTGGCTTGAGTTCTGGTTTCGGTCTGTCCCCTTTACCGGTCACTTCTGATACCATGCTGGTGGTGGAATGTATTTTGAGACTATTACCATCCTCAACATCCTGTTGAGATCCCAGTGATGTACCGAACGGTTCTGCGGTGAGATGATTATGTTCGGTCTGGAGTGAATGCTCAAGAAGATGCGCCTGCATCTGAGAATCTGTCTCCCACAAATCATCGGAGCCTATGCTGACCGTGCTTTCCAAGTCCTCCTCAAGAGTGAGGGTTTCTTGGGTCCATGGATCGTCCAATGATAACTCTGAATCTCTGATCTCTGCAATAAACTCACGGTCTGCTTCTGATGCTGCTTGACTCTCATCAATTGTGGCGTTCTGCTCCTTGTTCATGTTGATGGTGATTCGCTGGGTCTTCGAGCTGAAGGTGATCTTTCCAGACCCGTAGTCAACCACGGCGCCTGAAGTACGGAGAAATGGTCTGCCGAGGATGATAGGAGTCTGGAGCAGTGGTGCAGGAGAGTCCATATCAAGGACTACAAAGTCAGCTGGGAATTTCATATCCTGCACGGTAACTATCACATCTTCCAACAAACCGCGGGGCCGCTTAACGGATCGGTCAGCGAACTGAAGGATCATTCGTGTCTGCTTGAGCGGTCCCAGCCCGAATTCTTGCATTATGGACGAGGGTAGAAGGTTGATGGAAGAACCACTGTCAAGAAGAGTACGCTCGAAGACCTGATCGAAGATCACACAACTGATCAGAGGTGCACCTGAGTCTTGCTTTTTCTGGGGGAGGTTGGTGATAGCTGCAACTGTGGCCATGGACAGAACGTGTTTTTCTACCTCTCGGCGTCTGTTGTCTTGCGCTGGGCGACGCCTGTTAGTACATGCCTCTTTCAATCCTTTCTTCACAGCTGGCATGTATTCCACGACCTTTAACAAGGGAATCTCAACAGTCAATTTATCCAAAATATCTACAACACCAGGATCAGACAATGCAGTTTTTCTTTTTGCCATTTTTTTGGATTTTTGTATTGCATGAGGAAAAGGAATATTCACATTACTGGCAGGGAAATTAGAGTTCTTATTTACATCAAGATTATCGCCCACAGAGTGTTGTACATCCGGACTACAAAAAGGCGTACAAGCTGGATTTAACTCTGTTGGTGCTGCTGGGCGATCAAAAAGGGTAACATTGGCTCCATCGGCTGGCACAGGATCGGCTGCTGCTGGCGGCTCCTCCAAGGCTGGCGCGGCTTCACTTCTGCTACAGGCTTCTTTTTGGTGTTTTTGTTTTTGCGGATTTTTTTGTATTTTTGGCTGGAATTGCTTCTGGCAATGCACGACGGCTGGACTGGCTTCTCCTTCCTCTTCCTCCTCACCCGCCCCTGGAGCTGGCACGGCTGATGCGGAAGATGACGATCCACCTGTTTCTTTATTCACCCCATATCTGGTAGCAGGCGGAGGCAAGGCCCTACCGCTCCTGAGAGTAACAGCATTAGAAAAAGCAGTAATATCATTATCACACGCGGACTGGACATCACATTCTACCTGCTCCTTCTTCTTGAAATTGTTGGGGTTGGCTTCGACCTGCGCCGGAATGGTAGTGCGAGTGGCGGTCAGGTCATCAAGCCGCTTGGTCATCTCCGCTAGCCCTTGGATAAGCTGGGCTAGACACTCCATGGTGGGATTAGCTGGGGGCACATCAGCAGATGCAGCGTGCATACCACGCTGCTGTTGGTTAGATGGATGGGGAGGCTGCTGATGGTGTTGCTGTGGTGGAGCAGGAAGTTGAAGTTGTTGGTAGGGCGGAGAGGGATACTGCTGGTATGATTGAGGCTGAGCAGCCGCGTATTGGTGATACGGCTGTGGATGGCGATACTGTGGCTGCTGCTGATACGGAAAGTTCTGCCTCCATTGGTGCGCGAACTGAGGAGGCTGCTGGTGTTGCTGAGAGGGGTTCCCAAAACGACCACCCTGAGGTTGGTGGTACTGCCGGTTGGCAAATGGCTGACCCTGGAGTTGTCCCTGAGGACGGGTCGGCTGTGCATCATTAGTCCAAACCCCATTAACTTCCTGGACCAGGGGTGGTGGCGGGAACACTGAATCGGTGTCTGAGATAAACTCTGGTTGGTACACAACCATCTGCTGTTGCGGCTGGCTCTGATCCGGTGCCTGCACGTAGTACACGTGCTGACTGTCGGTGGTTGCTGGCTTGGCTGAGGCTGGTGTAGCGGTGGTTGCTCGTCTTTTCTCTCAGCTGGAGCTTCGAGCGGTGCTGCCGACTGAACAGAATTGATGGTACCTACCAGCAGTTCTAGCTGCTTGGTGATGTGATCCAGTTTGTCCAAACTCTGGGTCCTCTTCTCTATTAAGGCGAGTTTTTCGAGATCTTTTGATCGCTTCTCGATAATGTCAACTTTAGAGAGATGCCCCCCGATGATGCTGAGGTTGGAGCTTTCATCTCTCTCTGATTCCTTAGATGCTGCCATGTGCACTTGCTTTTGAAGGATCTGGGGTTGCTTCTGATAAGCCCTGGATGAAGAGAGGGCGGCCTCTCCCTCGGCCATTTCTTCGAAAATTTGCCAGACAACATCTTCATCCTTGTTGAAATGGGAGCCCCCACACGCTGCGTCCACGAGCCTTTGACTTTCAATATTGAGTCCCCCAAAGAAATGCTGGACCAGGCTGGTCTTAGGTATCTCATGGTGGGGACACTTCTCCTGCAGATCTGTGAATCTCTCCCAAGCCTCATGTACGGACTCATGTGCACCTTGGGAGAAATTGCTAATACGGGCTCGCATCTGGTTAAGCCGACCGAGAGGATAGTATTTGTGCAGGAAGGCAGACTTCAACTCCTCCCAGGTCGTCACGACCTTTCCCATATGATTGACCCAATAGAGGGCCTTGTCCTGTAGGCTGAAGGGGAAAGCCGTCATCTTTACAATGTCCAGGGGGACATTCGGATAGTGGGTGGTGCGGCAAATGCGGGAGAATTGCTGCAGGTGAATGTATGGCTCTTCATTGGTGTTGCCATGGAATGCAGGGAGAAGGGCTATGAATTGGGGTTTCAGCTCGAAGTGAGCGTGTACCGGTGGGATGAGAATCCACTCGGTCATCTGGCTGTCTCCTGGATTGTATGTTTCCTTGAGGGTCGGTTTCGTCGGTGGTGGGAGTTCAGGATCATCATTGGGGTCATCACCACCGTCTCCTCCTCCACCTCCTCCTCTGCCTCGGCCTCCTCCTCCGTCGTTATGGTTCATCATATCAGTCAAAATGTCCTGGAAAGCGGTCTGCGTAAGGGCCTGCTCAGTCAGCTGCTGCTGTATTGCCTGGATGGATGCCAGCAACTGTGCATTGACTTGGTTCTGATCTGGCATCTGTCCCTCTGGTATGGGTGGCTGCTGACCCTTGCCCTTTCCTCCTGGCGCCATGTCAGGGTCTGAATCGGACGAAATGAACTCCGGAGTAGTCTCCAGGGCTCGCACTGGCTTCTATCTGCATAATGAGACGGTCCGAATCAGATCACTTGCCATAAATACTCAGCTGTCGTGATGAGGCTGGAGTTCAAGTCAACCCCAGCGTGTTGTGAATGGAAAATGATGTAGACTGTAATCGACTCCCATTCACAACGGCGGTAGTGGGACAAAAGTGATCCCAGTTTATTGGGTGGCCAAGAGAAAGGTAGAAAACGAGGAGTCTGGAGTCCGATCCGCAAAGTCCGGATCAGTTCTCGGGAATCGCCTCGAAATTATTGGCGAAGGTGAGTCTATGGAATCGATGTAGGTGTCGGCATGGTCCGACGAAACCATCCATGGATCAACTTCGCGGAGCACAAGAGAATATCGGATTTTGGAAGAACGATACGATGGTCAACGAGGAACAAAAAGGAGTGTAAAACAGTAGAAAGGCTCGGTTGAGCGGGGTGGTCAAAGGGAGACATAACAGAATTGGCGCAAAGGCGCGGGACTTTGATCTTTGAACCTTAATCTAGATCCATACAAACACAAGACAAAATCGGGTTCACCAACTCACGCCATGTGAAGCCGTGAGAGCTCGGCTATTTATTATCTTTTCATTTTTAGAGTTGTGATTTTTTTTTCAGGCATTTCTTATAACAAGTCCTTAGTACGCTACCCTAAAGGAGAGAGAGTACTGCCGGAAGAGTATCCCGTACTTGTCCTCCTCCTGTGTAACCTGTAGTCTGTACTTTTTGGAGTCCTTGTAACCCTTCCTGGATCCCTACTCAGCCAAAGAAAAGAGAGAGGAAGCCGATAGGCGAAACCAATACTTCGGTTCTCGCTCGCAACGGAATCACCCGTGAGCGTGCAAGAACCTACTCGGACGCAGGACGATGAGACAGACACCCCCGTGAAGGCGTGGCCTATGCTCAATACTTTGGACAGGGTCGATGCTCTCACAACAGAGAGTCACCATTGGTGACCAAGTCCTACTCGCCTACGTACGATAGAAGCGCCATTACTTCGGAAGTCCAGGCGATACACAAGGCAGTTGCAGACTGGGTTTTGGGCTCTAATCCTTAGGGGTCGCACTCGCTCAAGGGAGTAGGGTTTTGGTCCCCCTCCAAAGTACCTGAAAACAATGAGGGCTTTATGAACCCGGTACAAGGATAGTCCATTACAGATTTTAATTAAGGTCAAAGTTTATTTAGCAGTCCCCTGGTTTTAATTTTTTGGTTTTCACTTTTTTTTTTTTTGGATCTGTTTTCATACCAGCGCCTAACGTGTTTGTAGATTTTCATTTAAGTCCTAGGTGCTCAAAATCAGAGGGAGATAGCGGAAAAGCCGTGCAAGTGGTTCCATGATGGAAATCTCACCATTGAACCGAATGATGCATGCTGAGTTAGAAGACTTACAGTGCATCCCAGCTCTCTCCATGTGGTATGCAAAACAGAATTTTTAAACCTATCTACATGTCGGTATGCAAGGCACAAAATCGTCCTAAACATAAGCTGCTATTAACGTGAAGAACCATAAGTTGCTCATTCGTCTCTAGCCCAAGAGAGTCCGGTCTTGGCTCACCCCTCCTCTGCCCAACACATTTGGATTAGGAGAAAGCGCTTGTTCGGGTGTGAGCTCGCGGCGCGGCGGACTAAGAGACGAATTTACAACTTGTTTGAGTTTGACTAGATCCAATCGAAGTAGACTATAGGAACATGCATTCTTATTAATGTTTGGACCTAGCTACCGAGTCAAGCAACCTAAATCTAGGGGCTCCAAGCACACAAAACAGAAATAAAAGAAAGGCGGAAAGCTCAAAACAGCGGGAAACAAAATAAAAGAAGGCGATAAAAACTCGAGAAAAACCACGATGAGGCCCCCGGGTGAACAATCACCCGGGCACTGGACCTCATTGTGAAGAGTAGAGTCCTGTTTAATTACATGCCAAAATAGTCTCTCTCTCACCATGAATTACAAAAATAATTTCCTAAGTGTCTAGCCTATCTAATGCCCCTCTCTTTGCTTCCTTGGTGCACTCTCCAGATGGTCAGGAGAAGAGAAGACCATCCTCCTCCAAGCTCGGCTGCCTTGGCCTCCTAGGAAGCCATCCTTGCGTGGGGGTCCCTTGCATCAAAGTCACAAAAAGATTGCATTAGCATACTTAGTCAATTAAATAGAGCAGAGAAAAATAATCACAATAAATAAAGAAATAAAGCATGGTGATTAAGGACAATAAAACAATAGCTGCTCACACAAAGAATGAATCATGAATCTACATTTTTATACAAGAATGACAAAAATCAATTTGGCTATGCTCATTGCTCCCCGGCAACGGCGCCATCTGATAACAGGCCGGTCTCCCACACGGGCCACCATAAAATAAAAAAAAAGAAGAGAAGTGTTGTCGCCGAGGCGACCACTCATGGAAGACCGCTGCCAATCAGCAATTAACCCACAATCCAAAGAATACAACAATCAAACTCAAAACAAATGTGAATTAATCTTTATTTTACTCTACCATAAAATGTACAATGGCAAATATGTAGAGGTCGAACCACAGAGAGCAATACAAAATGCAATAGCCTATGTGTCAATCCCAGTCATTCTTGTGTGGGTTTTTTTTTTATTGTTATTAAAATATAATAATTAAGTATTATGTATATATCTATATATATTTATATAATCCAAATTTATTATATATATATAGAGGTTAAGCATAGAGCTTATAATACATGCAATATATGTACATATATATAGGTGTATCTAAATATAGTATTATATATATGTATATATATATATATTTTTATATATCACATTAAGATTAAAAGAGAATACATATTACTAGATCTATATATATATAATATATATATATATATATATTTTTTTGAATATATAGATATAGATATATATATATACATAAAAGGTGTGTTATAATATTCACAAAAATAATAGAAAATAGTCAAAAATTCAGGACAAAGAACTTTTTGGGATTTTCATGGTTTTTTACGGTTTTTATAATTTTTGGGTATTTCTGCAAGTATTTTTGGCATTTTAAAAATAGCTAAATCAAAGCAAACAGGGGACTGGGTACTGGCCGTCACAAAAAATTAGAGATTAAAAATATCTAACAGCCTCAAAAATGTTCCCCTTTAATTTTCTACTAACAATAATAAAATATAGCATAAGTAGGGCCTGAGTTCATATTTTTCTGATTTTTCTTTGATTTTTTATATTTTTTTGAAGTTTTTGGGCATTTTTGAATTTTTAAGGTTTTCTTTTTGAGTTTTTTAGGGACTTTTGGTCTGACACTAATATAGGACAAAATACACTGCATATAATTTTTTTTGGAATTTTTCAAGGCATTTTCATATTTTTTTGGGGTTTTATGAGTTAGACAGGGACTGAAAGACAAGTTTTTGATTTTTAATAAATGCAAAAATGCAACAAAATGCAAAACTAAAAATATGGCGTTCAAGCATGACCAAACAGGGGCTTAAGTCTATTTTTGCAAGATTTTTCGATTAAATATGAAGCATGAAATAAATAGACAAAGCCTTCAAAAATTAAATGGCCTGGCAGGGGTATTTTTGCAAATAAAATAGTTGGCAGGGGCATACATGCAAAAATTACAATAAAAATACACTTTAACTTTTATTTTCAGGACCATTTCATAAATACAAGAACCCGGCAGGGTTTAGATGCAATTTTCACGTGCCTCACGTGGTTGCTGCACGTGGGGCGCGGAGGGACTAAAATGTAAATATAGAAACATCAAGGTGGTCCACTGCAATTTTTACAACTTATTTACAACTGAAACTTTTATTTTTGGGAGCAAACCCTAAATACAAAAAGTAAGGGGCGAGATATGAAATTTACCCCTTAAATAAGGCCTTGCATCCTGCGGCGCTGGAGGCGCCACTTATACACGTGGCGATCATCGGACGGCGGACTTCGTTTCGGCGATGAAGGGCTGGGATTAGAACATCCCGGCTGATCTGACGGTGGGTGTGCTTCTTCATCTGACGGCTGGCATGCAATCTGGGCCGCCCCGCTCGATCCAACGGTGCAGAGGGCACCAGGAAGAACTGGGAATGAACTCGCCCTCGGCGAGCTTCGATCGGGTCGCTCGAGCTTCTCCGGGCACCTCCTGCGCATCTGAAGCGTCCTGATCGTAGCTGGGAGGCCTCCGCGTCGTCTGACGGTGATCTCATGGCTCCTGGGGGCCTGAGTCGGTGGAGCGAGGTCGGAGAAGAAGGTGGCCCCCAGGAACCTCTTCCTGGTCAAAGCAAGCCCAGAAGGGCTCGATTCCTCATGGTACCTGCACAGGAAGAACCGCGGGCGAGAGAGCTATCTCCTCGACCTGGGGTTATGAAGCTGCGGTGCAAGATGGAGGTGGGCGGAAGGGCTCCGGCGAGCGGCGGAGTTGGAACCCTGATTCACCAAGACCGAGGGTCCTGGGTTGATCTGATGGGTGCGAAAGATGGAGAAGACGACGAGGAACGAGATGGGATGATCGAGGTGGTCGGATACAGTGAGGTTCACGATGAAGAAGTCGCCGGAGCGGAGCTCCGGCGAACTTCGATTTTTGCTTTTTACGCTACTGTGATCAACTAACAACTAAACTAACTACTGAAATGAAATGCTAACATTAAAAACTACCTAAGAATGCATTAAAAGGACAGCTCTTATACCTGGGGGCCTCCAGGGAGCAGGGCGGACGCCGGAGCTCCGCCGCGTCAAAATTCTCCTCCCTCCGGCCGAGTCTCGATGCTGGGCGACTCCCCCTGTCACGAGGAACGATCCAGGCACAAGATCTAGGCTTTAGGTTGGAATGAAAGTGGCCAAATTCGAGGAAGGAAGCGGAGCTTTTTATTTATAAACATTGGCGAGTAGCCTTATTGACCGGCGATTATTGATCGATCCAACAAGTATCTAGTTGATCTATGATCTTGGCGGGCATCATGGATGATCAGAGGACAAATCTTGTGAAGGAAGCGAGTGCGATAGTTCACTGAGCCAGGCGGGAAAAATGGCGGAAATCGGGGAAAAGACAGGTTGCGTGAAGTCAGACGCCTGGAGGTCCAGTTGACCGGGGTCAACTCGCGGAGGGACTGGGTTGGTCCACCTCAGCCCGCTACAAGACAGAATAGGGAATATTTCGCAAAATTGAATTATTTGGCATAGTAAATGATTTTATTATTTTTTTCGTATAAAATAAAAAATGTGTATTATTTCATGTAGTATTTATTTATGATTTTTATTTATTTTTTTGGATTATTTTATTATGGTTTTATTAAAATAATGTGTATATGTATGTATTTACATGTGTTTTTGTGTATTTTATTTTTAATTTGTTTATTTTATTTTATTATTTTATTTTCTTATTTTATGAATTTATGAATTATTTTTATGAGTATAAGGGTATTTTTGTTTGATTTTTATGTATTCATCTACATTTTCAAATAAATATGTATATGTATAAGTAAGTATACTTATAGGTATTTTACCTATAGATTATATACATCTTATTTATTTAGTGAATTTTCTTTATTTTTCTTTTAGATTTGTATTTTTAATATGTTTTATGTAATATTTACAACATTATAAAAAAATGTGGATGAATAAAGAATAAAGGAATAAAATCCCCTTTTACATATAAGTGGTATAGGTATTTTGTCTATGTGGTACATAGACTTATTTTATTTTACAAATTATTTTTTTGGTTTTCTTTTAATATCAATATGTATAAGTATTATATACATTATTTACAAGATTCTAAAAATATGAATTTGTAAGAATAATAACTATTGAATAAAATGAATATTTTAATCGGGTACTATATACAATGAGGGTCAAAAACCTAACTTCCACAGATGGACTCTAAAAATCATGAAACTATTTTTATAAAATAGTTCATGAAATGCTATATATAATTAAAGGTGAGTTTGGGTGATTTGGAGTTTTTATTTGCAAGATGTGGGTCTGTGAAGTTGAGATTTTGGCTTTTTATTATGTGTATAAAATGTTCACTGGGTATTATTTTTACACAAACTCAATTTTGTATTTTTATTTACATTATTATCTACAACTTTTATGAACAAAGTTTCTTTATTTGATGAATAAATAATTATGCATAAAATAGGTGTCAAAAATGCATAAAGGGATGAATGAGGTATTTATTGTATATCAGCCCTTATCTCCCCCTACTTTATTCCTTGTCGACCAATACCATGCTGGCCTTGGTCTCGGGGTTAGGGTCATAAAATATTTACAATATTTTATTCCTTTTTCTTTTCTCTCTTTATTCTATAATTTTGGCATTAAAAACTTTATTTAATGTACAATTAATACAATGAATAATGAATGTTATTATGTACAAATTAATGTTGTTTACATGCATTTGCTGGGGTTTTTGAGGCCAAAATGATAGAATAAAGGTGATGAAATGGAGATTCATCACGCGGCTTTGGCCGAACTACCGCGTTTCTTTGGCGATCCGACTCCCTTTACTTCTGATTTGGTGGCGAGTACTACTCAGCTTAGCCCACCTTCATGCAGCACGGAACCAGATTCAGATTCAGTTCAGCCAGATCTGCTTGATGATACCACATTACCAGAACTGAAATCACTACCTCCTACACTTAAGTATGCCTTTCTTGCGGGACCCAAAGAGAGATATCCTGTCATCATTAGCTCAGACTTGACTTTAGAACAGGAGTCTAGGTTGTTAGAGGTCTTAGAGAGGAACCGCAAAGCAATAGGCTGGACAGTGTCGGATCTCGTGGGCATCAACCCCGCTCTCTGCTCGCACCACATTTTTACTGAGGATAATGTGAGACCTTCCCGTGAGTTCCAAAGGAGACTTAACCCCAATCTACGGGAAGTGGTGTAGAAAGAGATTGAGAAATGGTGCAAAGCAGGGTTTATATACCCTATTTCTGACTCCAAGTGGGTGGCCCCACTTCATGTTGTCCCGAAGAAGTCGGGAATTCAGATGGTCACCAACGAGGAGGGGGTTGAGATCGCGACACGAGTACCTACGTCGTGGCGTGTCTGTGTTGACTACAGGCGCCTGAATGCTGCGATCAAGAAAGATCACTTTCCCTTGCCTTTTATTGATCAGATCTTGGAGAGACTAGCAGGGAAAGAGTTCTTCTGTTTTCTTGATGGGTACTCAGGCTACAACCAGGTGGCCATAGCCCCTGAGGACCAGGAAAAGACCACATTTACTTGTCCATTCGGCACTTATGCTTTCAGGCGCATGCCATTCGGGCTCTGCAATGCCCCGGGCACATTTCAGCGGTGCATGATAGCCATATTTGCCGAGATGGTGGGAGATTTCCTGGAAGTATTCATGGATGACTTCTCGGTTCATGGTGATTCTTTTGATACATGTTTAGCGCACTTGGACCGAGTCCTCACGAGGTGTAGAGAGGTGAATCTGGTACTCTCTTGGGAGAAGAGCCACTTTATGGTGACGGAGGGTATCGTGTTGGGGCATGTCATCTCCAAAAGAGGAATGGAGGTTGACCCTGCCAAGGTGGAGGTGATCAAGAAACTCGATCCACCTACCAACGTGAAGTCAGTGCGGTCATTCTTAGGGCATGTTGGATTCTATAGGAGATTCATTCAGGATTTTTCAAAGATTGCCCGCCCACTGACTGAGCTCTTAGGAAAAGACACAGAGTTCATTGTAGATCACAGGTGTCTGGAGGCCTTTGAGCTCTTGAAGAGGAAAATTTGTGCCTCGCCTATCCTACAAGCTCCTGACTGGTCTCTCCCCTTTGAGATCATGACTGATGCTTCAGATTTTGCTATAGGAGCTGTGTTAGGACAACGGCGAGAGGGGATTCCGTTTGCGATTCATTATGCGAGCAAAGTTTTAGATCCTACACAGAAGAATTACACAGTGACCGAAAAGGAAATGCTCGCAGTAGTATGGGCCCTCGAGAAGTTCAGATCATATATTTTGGGCTCTAAGGTGACAATTTATACTGATCACACAGCCATTCGATATTTAATGGAAAAGAAGGACGTGAAGGCGCGTCTTCTTAGGTGGATTTTACTCCTCCAGGAATTTGATTTGGAGATAAAGGATAAACCTGGAGTGAAGAATGTTGTGGCTGATCACCTTTCTCGGATTGAACTTAAGGATTCTCCTGATCATGAGCGGATTAGAGAGACCTTTCCAGATGAGTCAATTTGTGTTATTGACTCACTCCCGTGGTATGCCAACATGGTGAACTATCTTGTCTCCAAGCAGGTTCCCCATGGTTGGACTAGGAGCAGCATTGATCGACTGAAGTCGGATTCGAGGAGATACCACTGGGACGATCCTTTCCTTTTTTTTGAAGGACCGGATTGTGTTTGGAGAAGGTGTATTCCTCAGGAGGAATACCAGAGTGTCCTCACATATTGTCATTCACTTGAGGCTGGAGGACACCATTCGGGAAAGAGAACCGCTCACAAAGTACTTCAATGTGGATTGTATTGGCCGACCTTGTTTAGAGATGCCATTGATTTTGTACGGCCGTGCCCGATCTGTCAAAGAATGGGAGGGACAGTTGGAAAGAGAGATGAGATGCCTATGCAACCGATGATTATTTGTGATGTTTTTGATGCATGGGGCATAGATTTTATGGGTCCCTTTCCCAACAGCCAAGGACATGAGTACATATTGTTGGCGGTTGACTATTTATCCAGGTGGGTGGAGGCTATCCCAACCCGAACCGCAGACAGCAAGACTGTCTGTAAGTTTGTGAGAGATCATATTATTGCTAGGTTCGGGGTGCCAAAAGTTTTGATATCTGATGGGGGTAGCCATTTTGTGAACCGAGATATGAGATCTTTAGCTAAGGACTATGGATTTGAGCATAGAGTTACTAGTCCTTACCACCCACAGTCCAACGGCATGGTAGAGGTTTCGAACAGAGAGGTGAAGAGTATTTTGCAGAAATTGGTTCGTCCCGATAGGAAGAACTGGTCTCAGCTTTTGGACCAAGTTCTGTGGGCCTATAGGACAGCCTACAAGACACCATTGGGTACTTCACCATTTAGAATGATCTATGGCAAGCCATGCCATTTGCCCGCAGAATTGATTCATAAATCCGAATGGGCAATTAAGAAAATTAACTGGAGTTGTCACCTAGGGAAGCTTTGTCGAGACTTGAACTTGAACGAGCTCGTGGAAATCCGAAACATGACATATGACAACAGTTTGATTTATAAGGACAAGGTAAAGAGATGGCATGATCAGCACATTAGGTGCAAAGACTTTGTCCCTGGACAAAAGGTATGGTTGTTCAATGCCAGGTTGAAGATGTTCCATGGGAAGCTAAAATCTAAATGGACGGGTCCCTTTGTTGTTAAGAAAGTGCACGAGAATGGAAGTGTAGAGATAGCTGATCTCACAGATGGTGCACAATCTCATGTGGTAAATGGACAAATGTTGAAGCATTTTGTTGATTCAAAAGAGCAGTTAGTCCAAGTCGAGGTCATCAACTTCATGCAGAGTGAGCACAGAGCAGATATATCATATTATTCATCATGAAGACGCAGAATCAAGATTCAACATCTTAGAAGATTCATTCCTCGTGTACATTCGCCGTTCTTTGTATATTCTCCAGATCACATCGGTTCTTACACTTACTCTTGTCCTATACTTAGGCTTACCAAGAGCCTAAGTATAGGGGGAGCCGATGCTCGCCGTGTGTACATACTCATCCATTTCTCCTCTTGACCTCGTCCGCCCCATTTTTGCTCTTCTTCTACACTTAGGCTGTCCAGAGCCTAATTATAGGGGGGGGGGCGGATCGACTTCTATACTATTTATTATTTTAGCCATCCTACGCTTAGCACGAGCTATGTCTTTTTCTCGCTTCTTGTGCCATGAGGACATAGCACATGCTAAGTATAGGGGGGGCGTAATACATTATATATATACTTTACCCATAGCTCGTACTTTCACGTATTTTTGTATATATTATACAATAATTATGGAGTGGGTAAAAAAAAGAAACTTTTTCAAAAAACTCTTAAAAAAACTTTTCAAAAAAATGTTTTTTGTTCTCTTTTCTTATTTGCTCTAAAAAAAATCTTTTCAAAAAAAAGTGTCCTTTCTTATTTATCATATTTTTTCAAAAAAATATAAAAAAAACCTTTTCAAAAAAAAACTTTTCAAAAAATTTTTTTTCTTCTTTAAAATCCTTTCATATGTACCTATCTTTCAAAAAAAACTCTTGAAAAAAAAGAGAGCAAAACTTTTCTAACAAAAAAAACTTCTTTGCCTTTGTTAGTAAAAAAAAACTGTTTGTAAAACTTAAAAAAAATCATAAAAAAAACACAAAAAAAACTAACTAATAAGTTGGTTTAACCCCTGACACATTCACTTTCACACAAGACTAGTGATCTTCAAGAACACTTGGTTATGAGCTCTTGAGATTTTGAATTAACCAGCCTTAGTCATTAGGGTCCTTGACTTAATTATTCACATTTCCCTAGTTTGAAAGATTTGTGTGCTATATTGCATGCTTAGTCTCTACCTTAAAAAATATGATCAGCACCTCGCATACCCGACTGCAGTTATGATGAGATGAGTTGAAATTTCACTTGAGGATCTGGGATGAGGGATTTGAGTTTTGGACTTGATTTAATGATGCTCGAGGATGGGATAAATCAATGAAGGCTTTGATTGCACAGAAAAACCGAGCGACTAAGGTATAAGGTACAGAAATAGGTCGTTGAGACCTCAGTCACTCAGAAGTGTCAATCAAGAAAAAATGAACCACTAATGACAAATAAAATCAATCAAAGCAAAGCAAGCGGTCCTGCTATGAGATTAACCTGGTATAGCACCCAGGGTCGAACTCAAGGAGCACGGATTGGCCGAAGGCCTACGAAGTAGTCAAAAATGAATAAAATAAAAGGCAAAATATCTTTAGTGGTTTTTAACAATTTTTAATTTTTTTTGGAATTTTTAATATGTGAAGAAAATAAGAAAAGCAAAACAAGCAAACTTTGACAATTTATTTAATGCATCAAAAATCAAGCAAAAATTCAGACAAAAATATTTTTATGTTTTTTATGTTTTTTAATGTTTTTGGTGAATTTTTGGAATTTTTATGGTGTGTATTTTATTTTCTAAAAATCAAACAGTAACTAAAATGCAAGGTACTGTCCAGCCAGGCTCAAAAGCCCTAGATAAAATATCTAGGGACCTCAAAAGGGCCTGGAGGTATTTTTCCTGTAAACTAGATAAAACAAGGAAAATTGGAGTACCAAAATTATTGTTTTTGGGTTTTTAGATTATTTATTGGAATTTTTATGAGTTTTTAGGTGTTTTTAAGCTTTTATGGTTTTTAAGCAGTGAAAAATAGCCAAAATTGGCTAGAAAATCAAGGAACACACACTAAACAGTACCTAATTTTTATAGAATTTTTGAGTGGGTTTTATATTTTTTTGGGGTTTTTAAAACTAGACAGTGGCTAAAATGATGGTTTTTGAATTTTTAAAAATAACAAATAAACTCAGAAATGTCCTCCAAAATTCTCAAAAATCCTACAACATGGCAGGAGCCATGTGTCAATTTTTTATCGAATTTGGAGATGAATTGATATTTTATTCAAAAATCACAAGAGGGAACTGTGCACAAGGACCAAAGTGCAAATACCCAAAGTTCTGGAGGTCCTGGTGCAATTAACCCAAGAAGTCACGCGCCAAGCGCGTGCCTGGGGCACTCAGGGACCTATATGTAAAGAAACTAAGGTCCGGGGACTAATTGGTAACACGCACCAAAAGTCCGAGGACCTCAGCTGCAAATGACCCAACAATAAACGCACATGCGGAATAAAACCACGCACATGGGTATAAATGCAATTACTCAGAAAGATTCATTCATTCATTAACAACCAGAACAATAAGGGCACAGACTGCAAATATCCCAATAAAACACGTGACGATGCACGTGGCTCACATCAGGCAGGGGTATAAGTGCAAATAAACTAAAGCTCCGGGCCCAAAGTGCAAATTACCCTAAAACTAAACAACGTCTCTAAATATTTACAGGACTAATGCGAAATAAAAGATAAGGAAGGGCCTAAGGGTAACTTACCCTTTATTAAGTCGAGCCGATGGATGGGCGCCACGTGGATAGATGGACGGCTGGGAATGGGTGGCGCCCAGGGCTGGATCCTCGGCTTTGATCAGACGGTCCAGGCGCTGCCACGTTGCAGATCGAACGGTGGACGGGAGTAGTGGCGAGCCTCGCTGGATCGACGGTGGAGATCGACCCTCGAATGGATCTGGCGGTTAAAGCTGCTCCTCGAATGGACGATCGTGATCGAATCTGGAGCTCGGGGTCGATCGGACGGCGGAGAAGGATGGTGGACGAACAGGGCTCCGGCGAACTTCGCCGGACTCGTGACGGCACTGGTCTCCTCCTGGAAGCTCGCTGAAGGTCGGAGAAGGAAGCTGCGGGCCCTCCGCGTCTAATGGAGGCCTCCGATGACCCAACCGAGTCCTGGGGAACTCCGGCGAGGTCGGCGGAGGCGGAGCAGCTGGACCAAATGGTCCAAGCCCTCATATGGGCTTGGATGAACCTGCAAAGTATCCCAGCAAACTCGCAGGTCGAGGGCAAAGTGCCTCGACCCCGTTAGGCGTGGTGAAGGTGATCGGGGAGGTGAAGTGGTCGAGCTCCGGCGATGCGATGGACGGAGGAGCTCGAATCCCCAGCTCCTGTGCGAGCTGGGTTGAACGGAGGTGCGGAGAACGTGCGCGGGAGGAGGGCGGAGATGATGAAGGATTCCGATGATCGAATGGAGGTGTGAGGTGGTCGGAATCAACGAAAATCGACGGCGGCGCGAATTGGGGCAAAATGGAAATTAGGCTAAATGGCTAAGCTAAAAGGTTACCTGCGTGGGTGAATAGACTGTGCTGGAGCTGGTGGTGCTCCCGGTCGTGGCCTCAAGGGTCGTCTCGGCCCGACGCTCGAGCTCCTGCTCTGGGCGGAGCACGGCGGTGCTAACTCGCCGGATCAGTGGTATCCGGCCCCTCTCCTCGCTGCGACAGCACCTGGAGCGAGCTGTCACTCACGCTCGAGCACTGGAGGTCACTAGGGGTGGAGCGGATTAGCCAAAGATGCCGATTGAAGGTGGCGGAGCTCGAGATATATATGGGTGCCGACCCGACTAGGGCTGGTCGGGTAGGGCAGCATGAAGCGCGGACCCCGATGCAATCCCCCGGGCGGGGGTCTCGGATGCAAGAAGAAGAATTAGGACCCGGGGTTTACGCAAATGGCGGGCGGATCAGGCATGGAAAAATCAGAGAAATCGGGTCGACAGCCTGATCCGCGAGAGAAGAGGGTCCGCGGGGGGAGTTGACCGGGGGTCAACATTCCCCGTGGACCAATGGGAAACAGCCACGTGGAAAATATTTAAAAATTCAATTAAAAATAGCAAATGGCTGAATTATTAAAAACTTAAAACATGAAATATTTTTGTTTTAATTTTTTCTATTTTTGGTGATTTTTAATTAGTTTTTCAAAGTAAAAATAGGGTATTTACATAGTATAGCTATACATAGGTATTTGTACAATATGTCTTTTTAATTAATTTTTTTTTGATTTTTAATTTGTTATTTTTGTGCATTTTTATTCCCATTTTATATTTTGTTTATTTACATTATAAAATAAGGAATAAAAGGGTGTTTTTATTTGATTTTTATTATTTATGTATATAGGTAAAATAAATAGATTTATACATCTATATACATGATATATATATACAATGTATTTTTATGTTTTGAATTTTGTAATTTTTATTTGCTTTTTGTTTTGATTCTTCTTATTTTATTTATTTACAATATATAATATAGACTATTATAAAAAATTACTTTTGTATATTTACAGAGCTAAATAAATATATATGCATATGTGTGGTTTATGTACATGATGAAAGGGGTATTTTTGGATCTTTTTAATTTTTAACTTTTTATTTTGTTTTTTTATCTTTTATAAATATATACAAGCATATTTTTGGGTGAGGAAAATATAGTTTTATGTATTTACACAAATATTTACAGATGAGCCCCTATCTCCCTCTACTTTGGCTTTTATGCGGTCAGGCCCATGCTGAGCCCTCCCTTGGGTTAGGTTGCTCAATATTTATTCTAAATATTTCCCTCTTTTTCTTTTTACTCTTTATTCTTTTAGTTTTGCACAAAAACATGCTAATTACAGGTTTTTACACAATGCATGCTTTTGGTAATTATTTGTATTTACATATATCTACATGTATTTGCAAAGGTTTTTGTAGCTAAAATAGAAGAATAAAGAGTGATGAATGGGTATTCATCACCCCCCTATGCTTAACTTTGCTAGTCCCTTAGCAAACACTTATTTGAAAAAGAAGTGAAAAAGAAAGAAAGAAAAAGAAAAAGAGGATGTACATGGATCAAGGTTGAATTATTAAACTTGCCTTCATTAAATTGGGATATGGAGCTTGATCAGATCTTTGGATTATTAATGTGTCGGAACCTTATTTGGACTTAAGCTTAAAAACTCAACAGCCTCTAAGTTCCACCAATCTATGGGCAAGACTCCTCAATAAACCAGATCAGAACAAGTCTACATACACAAACTCTAATGACCATGAGTCTTTCCAAGCAGTGTAAGTGATGGGTGGCTCCCCACCTCAGAAGTAACAAAGAAACAACCTCCCTTAACCTGGTAACTCTAATGCCTCGGTCTAGCAACTCTTTCCTCGAGAAGCGGGGTATTCCCTTCTAAGTTCAAGTGCAACCGGCTCAAGAAGAGGGGGAAGAAGTATAGACTTTTGGAAGCTTAGCCAGTGTAGCTAAGTCTCCCGCTGCAAGCTTCATGAGATGTAACATGGATACCATAAGCTTTGCTTTATTTGACTAAGTACACTCCGGTGGGGTTATTAAATTTTCAATCCGACCCACCACTTTTTTGGAGTTCTTTTTGCATTTTTGCATTTTTTTTCAAGGACTTCTATACAGCATATCTACATGGTGCAACATATATACAAGAAATTTTCCTCTTGAGCCAGTAGACTATCCCTCTTTTGAAGCTTTATTGCAACCCACAGCTTCTGTCTTTAGCCTTCATCACCACTAGACCAAGTTGAGACGCACTTCCTTCACTAGAAGAAGAAGAGAGGTTCCGCCTAGAAGTACTACCCTCATATGCTACCCCAAGCCAAAGGAAACTGCCTCCTCACCACCTCATCCGTGGAGAGCCATGTGTAAAGTGTTGGTGCAAGTCAAGCCATTGTCTCTAAGAGTCATGCGTGTGTTGTTAAGTGCTCTATTTAGGCTCATCAAGATGACATAAGCTCATAGCCTAGTGGACTCAAAGAATTAAGTCCTTATGGACCTGAAAAGCCTTAACCCTAAGTCCTATAAGGTTCCTCTTGAAGTTAAGTGGATTAAGATCTTTTTCAAGCTCCATTTCTCAATTTAATTCCAGGCTTGGTTTAAATGTCAACTCTCATCCAGGAAAAAGTACATACATATATGTACACAAGATGCTATTTACAAATATTTTACAATCATGCAAAATTTTTGAAAAATGTTTTGAAATCATGGATGAATGCTGCATGAGGTGCAAGTTTTGCAAAAAGATATTTACAAATATTTACACAAGATTTTTGCAAACTTTTGATTTTTCAAAACATTTTGGAAAAATTTTGTACTATATACATAATTTTGATACAAAATATTTAGACAAGCTTTACACAAAAGGTTTTTGAAATCATTTTTACAAAAATACTTTGTACACTAGCTATGTATGTGCAAGATAAAAGAAGTTTATGTACATGAAAATTTTTTAATTTTTGTGATTTTTAGCCATTTTATTTATTAACACACTCACACAAAGTACGAGTTATGGCTAAAGTATATATGAAATATATACACACCCCCCCTATACTTAGCTCGAACGATGTCCTCAGAGTGATCAAGAGCGATGAAGAAGACATAACTCGTGCTTAGTAAAAGGGAAGTGAAAAGGAATGGCTAAGTACAGGAATGAATAAATGAATATAATGAGAGGGACTCGGTGGTTTCCCCCTATACTTAGGATTAACTAATCCTAAGTATAGCAAGCTGTACATGAAGGGAAATCCGAGTGAAGAAGATACAGAATCTGCCCCCCCCTATACTTAGGGTAAAATATCCCTAAGTATAGGCAACAAAACAGGAGCAGAAAGAATAAAAAGAATACCCGCAGGTCCGACATCCCCCCTATACTTAGGGTAAAGTACACCCTAAGTATAGCATAATCATAAGATGAGGGAAGGGATGTGGGACTAAAGAATAGAATGATATGGACAACTGGATCTATACAGGCGGAGGAACAGTGACAATCAGGCGTGAGATGCAAAAGATGTGAATCAAGAGACCACATCTCACGCAAAATGAATAGGGGCAACAATAACGTCCCGCGGCTCATGATCTAGAAATGGCTTGAGCCGCTGGCCGTTCACTCGAAAGGTACTCTCAGAAGACAACTCGGATATATCAATGCTGCCATTGTCGTGTACCTTTCTGACGAGATAAGGTCCCTTCCATTTGCTCTGTAGCTTCCCTGGAAATAATCGTAGCCTCGCATCAAACAGCCATACTTTCTGTCCAATCTCAAAATGCTTGTGGCTGATATGAGAATAATGCCACTCCTTGACTTTCTCCTTATAATGTAGGCTGCTTGAGAAAGCTGCATCTCTAAGCTCCTCCAGGGCAGCTAACTCTACCCTCCTCTGGTTTCCCATACCATCTGGATCCATCAAAATGTCTGTGACTGCCCAAAGTGACTTGTGCCTCAGCTCAACAGGTAAATGGCACGGCTTGCCATATACGAGGCGAAAGGGAGATGTGCCCAATGGAGTCTTGAAAGACGTCCTATATGCCCACAAGACCGAGTCCAAAAGCTGTGACCAATTCTTTCGGTCAGGGCGGACGACTTTCTACAAAATATTCTTGATCTCCCTATTTGACACCTCAGCTAGACCATTCGTCTGTGGATGGTAAGGTGTGGCAACACGATGATCTATGCCGAACTCGCTAGCAAGGGCCTTTACCTGGTCGTTGATGAAATGAGACCCCCCATCAGAAATCAGAACTCGTGGAACCCCGAACCGCGTGATGATGTGCTTCCTCAAAAATCTGCAAACAGTCCTCGCATCAGCAGCTCGGGCGGGGATAGCCTCAACCCAACGACTAACATAATCAACGGCCAACAGAATGTACTCAAATCCCTGACTCTTAGGGAATGGACCCATGAAATCGATGCCCCATGCGTCAAAAACCTCACAGAAGTGAATGGGCTGCATCGGCATCATATCACGCTGTCCACAAGTGCCCATCCTCTGACAGTCAGTACACCTCTTCACGAACTCATCAGAGTCCTTGAAGAGGGTAGGCCACCACAAGCCGGATTGGAGCACTTTCTGTGCCGTTCTCCTCCCAGAATGATGTCCTCCTGCCTCAAGCTTGTGGCAGTAAGTGAGGACGCTATGGTGTTCCTCCTGAGGAATACACCGACGCCAGACGCTATCCCCTCCTTCGTGGTAAAGGATGGGATCCTCCCAGTGGTAGGACTTGGCCCTCGCAAGGAAGGTCTCAAGCCTCTGCCTGGGCCAATCTTGTGGGACTTTCCCTACAACGAGAAAGTTCACAATATCGGCATACCACGGGAGTGAGGCGATAGCAAGGATCGCCTCATCTGGGAAGGTATCTCGAATGGGATCAATCTGCTCAGAATCCTCAGGCTGCTCTAATCGGGAGAGATGATCCGCCACCACATTCTTGACTCCAGGCTTATCCTTGATCTCAATATCGAACTCCTGGAGTAGAAGGATCCATCTAGTCAGTCTGGCCTTGGCATCCTTCTTTGCCATGAGGTACCTGATGGCGGTGTGATCTGTATACAAAGTCACTCTAGATCCAATGATATATGATCTGAACTTATCTAGGGCAAACACTACGGCTAGCATCTCCTTCTCTGTGACCGTATAATTCCGCTGGGCGGAATCCAATGTGCGGCTAGCGTAGTGTATGGCAAACGGAATTCCATCCCTCCTCTGTCCCAGCACTGCCCCCACGGCAAAATCGGAGGCATCCGTCATGATCTCGAATGGGAGAGACCAATCAGGCGGCTGGAGGACAGGAGCCTCAATAACATGCTGCTGGAGAGTCGCAAAGGACGAGAGACACTTGTCATCGACAAGGAACTCGATGTCTTTCGTCAAGAGGTCAGTCAACGGTCGGGCAATCTTGCTGAAATCCCGAATAAATCTCCTATAAAATCCAACGTGCCCCAGGAATGACCGTAGCTGCCTCAAATTGGACGGCGGTGTGAGTTTCCTAATGACATCAACCTTGGCCGGATCAACCTCTATGCCCCTGTTGGAGATGATGTGGCCAAGCACCGTCCCTTGAGTCACCATGAAGTGACTCTTCTCCCAAGAGAGAACCAAATGATACTCAATACATCGCTGGAGTACCCGGTCTAGGCAGTCAAGACAAGAATCGAATCCGTCGCCGTAGACCGAGAAATCATCCATGAAGACCTCCAAACATTCCCCTACCATGTCCGAAATGATCGACAGCATGCACCTCTGAAAAGTCGCAGGGGCGTTGCATAGCCCAAATGGCATGCGTCGAAAAGCATATGTGCCGAAGGGACAGGTAAAGGTGGTCTTCTCCTGATCCTCAGGAGCGATGGCCACTTGGTTGTAGCCCGAGTACCCATCCAGGAAGCAATAATGGCTCTTCCCTGCCAGTCTCTCAATGATCTGGTCAATAAAAGGCAGGGGGAAATGGTCCTTCTTGGTGGCTTGGTTGAGTCTCCTGTAGTCAACACAAACCCTCCAAGAGGTGGGTACTCGTGTAGCGATCTCCTCTCCCGACTCACTGATCACAGTCGTGATGCCCGTCTTCTTGGGCACCACATGCAAGGGGCTGACCCACTTGGAGTCGGAAATGGGATAAATAAAATCTGCGCTCCACCATTTTGATATTTCTTTCATCACGACCTCTCTCAGGTTGGGGTTCAACCGCCGCTGGAACTCACGCGACGGCTTCGCCCCCTCCTCAAGATAGATATGGTGGGAGCACACTGCTGGACTAATCCCATGGAGATCCGCTACGCTCCATCCGATCGCCTTGCGGTTCTTTTCAAGAACCCCCATCAATCGGGATTCTTGCTCTCCAGTCAACTCGGCGGAGATGATGACTGGGTACATCTCTGGATCGCCCGCAAGGAATCGATACTTCAGCGAAGTAGGGAGCGGCTTCAGCTCTGGAATGCTGGGTGCTGGCAAACCTGGCTGCGGAAGAAACTGAGTGAAAGCTGCTAAGTCTGCCAAATCTGCCTGGGAAAGTGAAAGCGTACTCTCGCAAACTGGGTCGGGAGAAGGCTGCTCAACTGTACTGTCTCTGCTCGGCTCTGCATCTACCTCCTCCTCATCTATAGGCTCAGGTGAACTCAGGTCTGGCATCTGATCATAGCAATCGGCCCAATCAGACTCTGAATCCGAGGGATCTGTATCAATCGCGGTGGCTTCAGTACCACCGGAAAACAAGGTGGCCTCAGCACCACCATCACTAAACATCGTGTCGCGATCAAGGACCGGCTCTGCTGCCTCTATGGTATCCTGAACCAGGGCTGTGCTCTCCAGACTCTCCTCTGCTATCATCTCGGCATCAGCTGTATCTGAATATGAGAGGATGGTCTGTGTTGCAGGATCTGCCCAAGCTGCCTCATCGTCTGTGATCACAAAATCACAGTCCTGGTGGATGTCTGGCTCTGTGTCTGTCAGCTGCTCTGAATCTGTACTCGCATCTGAGCGGGTTCTCTCTCTAGCTCTGTAGTCCTCGACCGTCTCTATTTGTATACTCTCGCCTCGACGCGAAAGTACACCTTCCCACTATCATGATCAGTCACCGCTTTGGCTATGGCAAAAAACGGACGACCAAGGATGATGGGGGTATCGGCCACTGACTCAGGGATCTCCATGTCCAACACCACGAAGTCCACGGGGAATTTCAGACCCTGAATCATGACGATAACATCTCGTAATAACCCCTTCGGCCTCTTGACAGATCGATCAGCGAATGAAGGTCTGTCCTGCTCTGTCGAAGAGTGCCCAACTCGAAGCGGTCGAGAAGGGCTGCCGGAAGAAGGTTGATCGACGATCCGCTATCTAGAAGAGTACGGTCGAACCTCTGCTCACTAATCTGGCATCTGACATACGGGGCCCCTAAATCTGGCCTCTTGGCTGGCAGGCGGTTCTGGATCGCAAAACACGTGGCTTTCGTTAGCACATGGATCTCTGAAGTGTGGTTCCTCCTCCTCCTCCTGACTATAGTCCTATCTCTCAAAGAACGCTGGAGAAGCGGGATGTGCTGCAAAGCCTCCTGGAGGGTCAGCTAGATGTGGAATCGATTGATCATGCTCTGGCTGAACTCCTCAAGCTCTCTTTTTTTTGGATTTTCTTTTTTCTTCCCCTTCCCCATCTGAAGGGCTCTAGGGAAGGGGATCACAGGGTCCTTCTCAGATGAAGGACTAGGAAAAGGCCTAGACGGTTCGATGACCGGATCCACACATACATCATGCACCACAGTGGGACCAGAAGAAACTAAACCTTTTCCTTTATTCACAACAGTGTTCCGAGGTACATGAACTGAAGGAAAGATAAAATCTCTATCACAACAAACACCGGTGGCCTCAGTACCACCTCTGGCTGGCTCTGCTGCTGCTGGTAGACGTCTCGCGGCATCAGTACCGCGTGCTGGCTCGGCTCTACTGGTGGCGTCAGTACCACCTCCTCGAACTGGTGAAGCGGCGGCCTCAGTACCGCCGGTGGGATCAGCATCCTTGGTGGCATCAGTGCCACCATCATCATCTGGAGCGGCCTCAGTACCACTCTCCTCCTCCTCATGTGGCGCCTCTGATGTCTCCTCATGGTGAAGCTCAGATGAGGCGCCGCCGCCTGCTGGGGTCCTACCGCTCCTAAGAGTGACAAAATCAGCATCAAAAAGATCCGAAGATGTATCAACAAATGGATCACTAGGAGTGGCATACTCAGTGTGTACTACCTGCTCAGATTTCCTCTTGAGGTTGTTTGGGTTCGGCTCGATCTGGGCAGGAATGGCGGCCTTCCCTCTCACCAAGTCCCGCATCTCCTGGCGGAACTCGTCCATCTCCCGTCTGAATGTGGCCTGCTGGTCCGTGAGGAGGCGGGCGATGTCATCCAAAGCGGAGCTCTCATGGGAGCCCGACGGGTAGCCTCTCTGGTGCTGAGGCTGCTGGAGCTGCTGTTGGTGGTGAGAGGGATATGAGGAAGGGTGCTGCTGCTGAACTGGGTGAGCCTGCTGCTCACGTCTCCACGACTGTCCCTGCTGATGATAGGGACGCGGACCGAAGGATGATGGCTGGTGCTGCTGGTATGCTGGGGGCTGCTGCTGCGGCTGGTGATCTCTCTACTGGGAGTACTGCCCTCCCTGACCTGACGGCTGCTGCTGGGGCTGGGCACCACCATTCCCCCACCTGAATCCGGGATGGTCTCGTCGGATCCCAGACTGAGGGCGGTCATACCAAATCCCGTTGACATCCATCAACGGCTCTACATCGAAGGGGTCTGGCGGCAGTACGGCCAGAGGCTGATCCGGCTGGTAGATCACCATCTGCATGTCTGGAGATGGTGGGGACTGGTAGGTAGGCTGCGGCTGCTGGTATGGCTCCGCCTGTACAAGGTGAACCTGTCTAGGCTGCTGGGAGGAGCTGGAGTGTTGGGACGAGCTGCTGCTGCCACCGGTATCGCCTCGCGACAGAAGACGGGGCTGTGAAGCCGTCTGTGCCTCCTGGAGACACATGAGCTGGGTCTTCACGTCGCTCAGAACCTGTGCCATCTGTTCCATCTGAGTGATGCTCTGGCACTGCTTCTTCTCAATCAGCTCCATGCGGTCCAACTTCTCGCTGATAATACCCATGTCCGCAGTGGATGACTCTGCCTGTGCTGCTGCGACTGCGGACGAACTGGATGGACCGGCATCTACCCGTGCTATCCGCTGGTACTGCACGGGTCCTGGCTGCTGTGGCTGGGGTCTCTGAGCATACAACCTGGTCTGGGACATCACCATGTAGTTTTCGGCCATCTCCTCGTAGATGGCCCAGACCTGGTCGTGGTCCTTGGCAAAGTAGGACCCGCCGCAAGAAGCGTTCACCAGACCCTGAAGCTCTGGCGTCATCCCGCTGAAAAAGCTCTGAACCAAGTTCGGCTTGGAGATGTCGTGGTGCGGGCATCTGTCTAGGAGCTCTCGAAACCTCTCCCATGCCTCGTGAAACTGCTCATTGGGGAACATGGAGAAGTTGCTGATCAGGGCCCTTGCTGCATTCGTCCGCCCGAGTGGATAGTACTTGTTCAAGTACTCGGTGCGGAGCTGCTCCCAGGTGTAGACAAACTTCCCTAGATGCTTCAGCCAGGTGGCTGCTCTATCTGCCAGTGAAAAAGGGAAGGCTATCATCCGAATCGTGTCCTGATCCACGTGGCGATCATGGACAGTGCTGCAAATCATCAGGAACTCCTGGAGGTGGAGGTGGGGCTCCTCAGTGGAAAGTCCGTGGAATCGGGGCAGCAACTGCAAGGTGTTCGGGGGGAACTTGAAGTCCCCCACGATCGCTGGCACTACTACCCAGTGATGCATCAGAGTCGATCCGGGGTTGTGCAACTCCCGCATCGGTCGTGGTGGTCCTCCTGCCGCGGCAGTTGCCGCTGCGGCGGCGGCGGCTGCTGCTGCTGCTGCGGCTGCTGCGGCTGCAGCCTCTGCATCTGGTATCTCCTCAGGCTCGCTCTGCTCTGAACCTCGCTCTGCTCTGAGCCTCTCTAACTCTCGCCTCATCTCGATCATGAATGCCCCCTGATCACGTAACTGCTGCTGAACTGTCTCGAGTGATGCGATCAGGGTGGAGTTGATCGCCCCCTGGTCCAGTACAAAATGCTGGTCTCCTCGTGGACCTCCGGGGTGATCGCCTGAACTGGCGGCCATGGCGACATCTGCAAAATCAAATGAGCCCAACTCAGGTGCTGTCAAATCTGCTAATCTCTCCTCGGGCTCATGTCTCTCAATACTAGAAGAAAGGGGGTCGAGGGGGAACAGGGCAGAATCGTACTCGGGCTCGGAGAGCTGGTCTCGGCTCTCGCGGGCCAACCTAGATGATCGGGTAGACGTGCCCGAAAGCGGTGCAGCCAGAGGCTGCCTAAGAGACCGTCTACCCATCATCTTGATCTGGCGAGTAATGCGGATGAGATCTGGAGTCAACTATGATCACAAAACAAACCCACGGTTCACCAACGCAACGCAAGCTGAAGACCGTGAAAGTTCGGTCAGATTATCTTGTCTATTTTATTTTGGTGAACACACAAAATATCAGAGCACTTACGTGACCTGTTAGGCTATCCGATGCTAACCCAACCGACTGGCCCGCATGGAAGAGTCGGTAATCAGTCGGGACTAGCACCGGGAGGCTCTACCTAGGGTGCGGATCACTCTCTCGCGCATCCAAACCATGCAATGAGGGGGTTGCTCTCTCCAAGACAAAATTTTTTAGGGTGAGCGGTTTTTAAGATCAATAGTCTTAGCCAGTCCCAATTTTATGGTTTTTCTTTTTAATATTTTTCAACTTAAACAAAAGGCCTAACGAATTTTCGGTTCTCCTGATTATTTAGTCCGAAAACAGGGGGGAGAAGACGAAAAAGCCGATGCGCGAGAAATCAATGATGCATGCTGAGATAGAAATGCGTACCTTGTCTCCAGCACTCTACATGCAAGTGATCCGCGCAGAAATTTAAAGACAGAAAGAAAACTACCTAAATGATGCAACGGGAAAGCCGAGTCCTAAACGAGCAATTTCTAGCACAGAACCGTCTAACTCAGTCACTCGCCCTCGATCCAAAGAGTCCGGTCTAGACCCACCCCTCCTCTTCTCGACAGGTCGAGTTCAGGAGTAGCGCTTGACGGGGCAGGCTCGCGGCACGTAGGCTCTCAGGAAAGTGACTAAGTTATTTTTATTATTTATTTATTAGTAGGTCCAATTAACGTTCTATGGGAACAGATAATCAATTAGGTGTGTGGATCCTACTAAGTACGTCACAAGCACCAGAAATTCCTAAGTCTAGGGGCTCGAGCAAAAACCGCGTAAACACCGGAAAAGGCAGAAAAAGGTAGAAGAAAACCGCGAAAAACCGCGAAAAACTCCTAAGGGTCCCCCGAGCACACCGGTGCTCGGCGAAACAGACCCGCTAATTCAACCAAGTCCAAGTCCAGTTCCTGTATTATTACAACAATAATTAAATAGTTCTAAACTATCCTCACCCACTCAACTCTCGCTCTCGCTCTCTCCTGCGGCTCCGTACAGAAGGGAGCCGCCTCCGAGTCTCGCGGTTGCGTCGGCTTCTCGAAATCGGCCGCCTCGATCCTCGGGCCCTCGCAAGAAACAGAGAGAAGTGGTCAGTCCAAAATTATTGTCAGAAATATGAGAAAAATATGTATACAGAAATCTATACAAAAAGCCGCGAAAAACAAAAAGCCGCGGAAAACTCAAAAAGTGACTACTAAGCCGTGCTCCCCGGCAACGGTGCCATTCTGATTGCACAGAAAAACCGAGCGACTAAGGTATAAGGTACAGAAATAGGTCGTTGAGACCTCAGTCACCCAGAAGTGTCAATCAAGAAAAATGAACCACTAATGACAAATAAAATCAATCAAAGCAAAGCAAGCGGTCCTACTATGAGATTAACCTGGTATAGCACCCAGGGTCGAACTCAAGGAGAACGGATTGGCCGAAGGCCTACGAAGTAGTCAAAAATGAATAAAATAAAAGGCAAAATATCTTTAGTGGTTTTTAACAATTTTTATTTTTTTTGGAATTTTTAATATGTGAAGAAAATAAGAAAAGCAAAAACAAGCAAACTTTGACAATTTATTTAATGCATCAAAAATCAAGCAAAAATTCAGACAAAAATATTTTTATGTTTTTTATGTTTTTTAATGTTTTTGGTGAATTTTTGGAATTTTTATGGTGTGTATTTTATTTTCTAAAAATCAAACAGTAACTAAAATGCAAGGTACTGTCCAGCCAGGCCCAAAATCCCTAGATAAAATATCTAGGGACCTCAAAAGGGCCTGGAGGTATTTTTCCTGTAAACTAGATAAAACAAGGAAAATTTGAGTACCAAAATTATTGTTTTTGGGGTTTTAGATTATTTATTGGAAGTTTTATGAGGTTTTAGGTGTTTTTAAGTTTTTATGGTTTTTAAGCAGTGAAAAATAGCCAAAATTGGCTAGAAAATCAAGGAACACACACTAAACAGTACCTAATTTTTATAGAATTTTTGAGGGGGTTTTTTATTTTTTTGGGGTTTTTAAAACTAGACAGTGGCTAAAATGATGGTTTTTGAATTTTTATAATTAACAAATAAACTCAGAAATGTCCTCCAAAATTCTCAAAAATCCTACAACATGGCAGGAACCATGTGTCAAATTTTTATCGAATTTGGAGATGAATTGATATTTTATTCAAAAATCACAAGAGGGCAATGTGCACAAGGACCAAAGTGCAAATACCCAAAGTTCTGGAGGTCCTGGTGCAATTAACCCAAGAAGTCACGCGCCAAGCGCGTGCTTGGGGCACTCAGGGACCTATATGTAAAGAAACTAAGGTCCGGGAACTAATTGGTAACACGTACCAAAAGTCCGAGGACCTCAGCAGCAAATAACCCAACAATAAACGCACATGCGGAATAAAACCACACACAGGGGTATAAATGCAATTACTCAGAAAGATTCATTCATTCATTAACAACTAGAACAATAAGGGCACAGACTACAAATATCCCAATAAAACACGTGGCGATGTACGTGGCTCACATCAGGCAGGGGTATAAGTGCAAATAAACTAAAGCTCCGGGCCCAAAGTGCAAATTACCCTAAAACTAAACAACGTCTCTAAATATTTACAGGACTAATGCGAAATAAAAGATAAGGAAGGGCCTAAGGGTAACTTACCCTTTATTAAGTCGAGCCGATGGATGGGCGCCACGTGGATAGATGGACGGCTGGGAATGGGTGGCGCCCAGGGCTGGATCCTCGGCTTTGATCAGACGGTCCAGGCGCTGCCACGTTGCAGATCGAACGGTGGATGGGAGTAGTGGCTGAGCCTCGCTGGATCGACGGTGGAGATCGACCCTCGAATGGATCTGGCGGTTAAAGCTGCTCCTCGAATGGACGATCGTGATCGAATCTGGAGCTCGGGGTCGATCGGACGGCGGAGAAGGATGGTGGACGAACAGGGCTCCGGCGAACTTCGCCGGACTCGTGACGGCACTGGTCTCCTCCTGGAAGCTCGCTGAAGGTCGGAGAAGGAAGCTGCGGGCCCTCCGCGTCTAATGGAGGCCTCCGATGACCCAACCGAGTCCTGGGGAACTCCGGCGAGGTCGGCGGAGGCGGAGCATCTGGACCAAATGGTCCAAGCCCTCAGATGGGCTTGGATGAACCTGCAATGTATCCCAGCAAACTCGCGGGTCGAGGGCAAAGTGCCTCGACCCCGTTAGGCGTGGTGAAGGTGATCGGTGAGGCGAAGTGGTCGAGCTCCGGCGATGCGATGGACGGAGGAGCTCGAATCCCCAGCTCCTGTGCGAGCTGGGTTGAACGGAGGTGCGGAGAACGTGCGCGGGAGGAGGGCAGAGATGATGAAGGATTCCGATGATCGAATGGAGGTGTGAGGTGGTCGGAATCAACGAAAATCGACGGCGGCGCGAATTGGGGCAAAATGGAAATTAGGCTAAATGGCTAAGCTAAAAGGTTACCTGCGTGGGTGAATAGACTGTGCTGGAGCTGGTGGTGCTCCCGGTCGTGGCCTCAAGGGTCGTCTCGGCCCGAGGCTCGAGCTCCTGCTCTGGGCGAAGCACGGCGGTGCTGACTCGCCGGATCAGTGGTATCCGACCCCTCTCCTCGCTGCGACAGCACCTGGAGCGAGCTGTCACTCACGCTCGAGCACTGGAGGTCACTAGGGGTGGAGCGGATTAGCCAAAGATGCCGATTGAAGGTGGCGGAGCTCGAGATATATATGGGTGCCGACCCGACTAGGGCTGGTCGGGTAGGGCAGCATGAAGCGCGGACCCCGATGCAATCCCTCGGGCGGGGGTCTCGGATGCAAGAAGAAGAATTAGGACCCGGGGTTTGCGCAAATGGCGGGCAGATCAGGCATGGAAAAATCAGAGAAATCGGGTCGACAGCCTGATCCGCGAGAGAAGAGGGTCCGCGGGGGGAGTTGACCGGGGGTCAACATTCCCCGTGGACCAATGGGAAACAGCCACGTGGAAAATATTTAAAAATTCATTTAAAAATAGCAAATGGCTGAATTATTAAAAACTTAAAACATGAAATATTTTTGTTTTAATTTTTTCTATTTTTTGGTGATTTTTAATTAGTTTTTCAAAGTAAAAATAGGGTATTTACATAGTATAGCTATACATAGGTATTTGTACAATATGTCTTTTTAATTAATTTTTTTTTGATTTTTAATTTGTTATTTTTGTGCATTTTTATTCCCATTTTATATTTTATTTATTTACATTATAAAATAAGGAATAAAAGGGTGTTTTTATTTGATTTTTATTATTTATGTATATGGGTAAAATAAATAGATTTATACATCTATATACATGATATATATATACAATGTATTTTTATGTTTTGAATTTTGTAATTTTTATTTGCTTTTTGTTTTGATTCTTCTTATTTTATTTATTTACAATATATAATATAGACTATTATAAAAAAATTACTTTTGTATATTTACAGAGCTAAATAAATATATATGCATATGTGTGGTTTATGTACATGATGAAAGGGGTATTTTTGGATCTTTTTAATTTTTAACTTTTTATTTTGTTTTTTTATTTTTTATAAATATATACAAGCATATTTTTGGGTGAGGAAAATATAGTTTTATGTATTTACACAAATATTTACAGATGAGCCCCTATCTCCCTCTACTTTGGCTTTTATAACGTCAGGCCCATGCTGAGCCCTCCCTTGGGTTAGGTTGCTCAATATTTATTCTAAATATTTCCCTCTTTTTCTTTTTACTCTTTATTCTTTTAGTTTTGCACAAAAACATGCTAATTACAGGTTTTACACAATGCATGCTTTTGGTAATTATTTGTATTTACATATATCTACATGTATTTGCAAAGGTTTTTGTAGCTAAAATAGAAGAATAAAGAGTGATGAATGGGTATTCATCAGGCTTCATGAAACCTGAGTGTCAGCATCTTTAGCCAGTATGAGAACATGGTTCTTGTACTATCTCTTGACATTTACCTATGTGCCAGGGTGTGATAAAATAAAAAATGTTGATCAATGTGCGCCAACTCTTGGTAAAAGCAGTGGAGCTAGCCAAAAATACTACAAATCAATGAAATGTCAAAGAAAAGCTCTCATTCCACAAAGTCAAATATCAAAGAGCTTCCACCAAAGGCGAGCGCTCCCAACCATTTCAAAGTGTCCACTTGAACCACCGCTATTAGGACCAGGAGTCGGGCTTGCACCAAAAAAGGGCTCTGCATCGTAAATGCTACAAGTCTGGGTGTAGAAGGTATAATAGATACTCAAAAAAAGACACACCCCGGTGTACTCCCAGGAAAACAAGTGCAGACGGCTCCAACTTCTCCTGACGGACGCACTGATCAACACCAAAAAAATGCGTTGAGTAATAAGGCACTTGAGAGGATCCTTGTTCCAATGAGAGGGAGAGAAGAAATGACACAATCCTATGCCCTCCATCAACTGGCCTTCCATCTACACTTTTAAGTCTGACAACTAAAGAGATGGTGGATTGGATGCAAGAAATGGTTTATTCCCTAGTGTTGAGGATCGGGTCCTTAGGAGAGTCTCTTGGACTGGAACCTTGGGTGACGTTGTGACTCTACTCTTGTAACTGCGGTCAACACTTAAAGTCATATCCCTACTATATATGTATACAAAGAGAGTCTGATGATTAGGGAAATTGGATACCTTTTGACTAGAGCTTGCTTCAGCTTAGAATTTTAGGATTTCTAAAACCGAGAGTTCTTAAACAGATCAAGTCTTGTTTTCACATGCACAATCAGGGGTCAATCCAACTTATTCATTCTTTATTTGCTCGAGGACTAGCAAAGTTTAAGTATAGGGGGGTGATGAATCCACGATTCATCATCACAATATCTTGATCTTAGCAAAATCCCCGAGTAAAATCCCATAAAAATGTCCATAAAATCAATAAATTAACAAAATGACTCTTGTAAATAAAACACACTAATTATTGTGTATTAGATTGTATAAAATAAAATTAACAAAAAAAAGCCGCAAAATCAAGGGAGTTTTTCACGTGTAAATAGCTCAAAACTTCATGTATTTTTAATAATTTCATATCAACTCCTTTTTGGCTAATTCTTTCTCCAACATGTTCATATCAATGTATATAAAAATACAAAAATACAAAACAAATTTTACCTCAAATAAATACTCCTAGATACCAATGGGAAAAAGCCGTAAAGACCAACTTCCAAGCTAAATTCCCGCTCCGTATGAACTCCAAATTCACCAAACTCACTTTTAAAGTTCAAGTTAGAAAATTATCTATCCAACGGAAGTTGTTTCATTAAAATCGGAGCTCATTTGCAAAAGTTGGGTTTTGGGACCTAGATGTACATTGTATATTATGTATATATTCATTCCTTCTTCATTTTTATTTTATCTTTCTTAATTAGTAAAAATACAAAAAAATCATACTTGTGTTATATTTTGATTATACTATTTTATTGTATTTTTTCCGTTGTAAATATCTCTTATTAAAAAGAAAAAAATACATATTAGAAAAGCAAACAAAAAAATGTACATGTTGTATGTATTCACTTGTAAATTCACCATTTTTCCCTCTTTATTTTTGTTGTATTTAAAGTAGCATACTTTATATCATTATTTATTTATTTAATTTCCATTCTCTACAATAACCACCATTCAACTCTATACCACCAACCTCCATTCAAGCCCACCATTTTTCTAACTTCTAATTCAACTCCACCATTTTATTAACCTCCATCCCACTCCATCTTAATTCTAACTTCCATTTTTTCCATCTCTTTATATACATTCCATCCTCCTCAATTTGCCTTTGATCCATCTTTATGTGAGGAGAGCCTAGTTCCCTGAGTTGAATCGGTGACAGCGACACAACCGCGGTCGATCGACGACGGCCCTTTCTCCGGTGTGATCCGTTGGTTTTTTGGCCAACATCGCAGCCGCAACCGCGCGCTGCTCGAGCTCATCGCACGCCGGCGATTCGAGCGAAGACCGTGCTCACGAGAGCACTCCATAGGCACCCGCGTTCATCGTAGGTAATTTTTTTCTCACTTTTTATCATCTTGATTAGTTTTGCATTTTTTATATATATCACATCAAATTCACCCCCCAAAATCCACCATTTGTTTATATCCTTATCTTCATCACCATGATCATATCATTTTTTTTCATCATGTTCATTGCCTGTTTTAACAAAATTAAAAAAAATATAAAAAAAATTAAAACAAAAAAGGTTCTTTCACTACCACTTACTTAGCTTCATTTCATCATCTTCACTACTATCATCATATCATTTTTCCCCCTACTTTTTGTGTACTTATTCTCTGTCTAATCAAAACAAAAAAAATATAAAAAAAATTTTAAACAAAAAAAGGAGTTTTTTTATTATTGCTACAGCAGCAAAAAGAAAAAAAATAAAAAAATAAAAAAAACTAACGCAGCAGCGGTGGGGGAGAGTTCCCACCGCCGCCGCCCCTCTCCGACCGCGCGCCCCCGCCGCAGCCGCGCGCGCGCAACCCCGACTCCATCAGCGGCGCAACCGCCGCTCCGCCCTCTTCCCCGCCTCCTTCCTCCGCGGCTGGCGGCGACGCCCCGCGCCCCTACGCCGACCAACCCCCGCGCCTCCCCGCGCTCCTCGCCGCCTTCCGCGCGCTGGGGCGGCGCGGTCGCCGACGCCGTCGAGCCTTCCCAGTTGGGTTCTTCCCTAGCCGTCCAGAGGAACAAGAAGGTCTTTATTTTTTTATTTGTAAATATTGCATATATTTTCCTTTATGTTTATGTAATTTCAAAAAGGTCCCTGTGCATAAGTTTAAGTTGTAACTTGTCTTTCTATTTTGCAAGGACACCCTTGTGTTCGTACTTAAATTTGGACATCATTATTGCATCTTTTTCTTCAATGAAAAATATTTTTATGTTGAGCAACTAATGTTTTACCTTGTGAATATTTATTTGTATTTTTGTGAGATATGGGTAATTAACTAAAATTGTTCATCTGAAATTTTGCATAGTTTACCCATTCTGGACTCTTAAAATTATATCTCACACACGGTTGCTCCAAAAATTCCACAAAAAATATATGTGATGCCTTGAAGAGTGACAAAGTTACAGTCCAAATTTCAAGTCCATTGGTGTTGTCTTGTGCCTGAAATAAATTATAGAGTGTATTTAGTAATCAATTTTTAATTAAATCCACAAATATCTTTTTTGCGAAATTTTACCTCTACTGGATTGCTGATGAAAATATATTTTTGAGATAATTTGCATTCTGATTAATTTTATAATGTGAATTTATTAGAAATTATTTACTCTCTGTCACTCTGATTTCACTAAAAAATACATAAAAAATTCATATTTTGTCAAAAAATTCCAAAAATATTACTGTAGCTTCCTTTCATCATGTTTTCATTCCAGTAATTTTTTCATAATTTTTACTTACTGTTGTGTGAGAAATTGCGAAAAAACCCATAAAAAGTGTGCATTTTTATTTATTGCATTTTAACCTCTAAAATTTAAAAAAAATGTGTTTTGTGTTCATCTCTGGATTAGGACTCTAGGAAAAATACGAATTGGCTAAATTGGACTTCTTTTCCATTAAAATTAATTTGGCCTTATTTGTGTTTTCTTAGTGTCTTGATTCACCCGCATTTGCATTCGCTTTGATTTTTGCATTAAAAAAATCTAAAAAAACCGCATTGGAAATCTAAAACCTTCATTTTCAAATTAAACCCAAGTTGTTCCTTTGCCTCCCTGAGTTCGACCCCGGACTTGCCCGGGATATAAATTAAATCCGAGACACTCTTCACGGAGATCTTCTCTCGGTTCTGACCGAATCGCTAAGTACACGTGCTACAACGTGACCGAATTAAATAACGTATCTAGCGACTCATCATCCTCTCAGTAGAGAAGTAATATGATCTTGGTCTGAATGTTGGACATTGATCTGAATGTGATTCAGATGCAATGAGAATATTAGATTTGCGGTCTTGATTTAATCAAGCATCTATGGGAGGCCCGAGATCTAGATTTGAGATGTGATCTCAATTTCCAAGTGACTATACGTGGAACAATACAGTCGCCCTATCCTTATCTCCAAGTATCCGCGGAGAAAGCGTATTATCCTTGAAAGAGTTCATGGATAATTTCATTGTTGATATAAGTATCCAAGCATTGATAAAATTGATAATTAAATTTGATTTAATTATCATGGATAATATGAATTTGATTCATATTATAAGGAGAGATATCTAAGATAATTAAATGTGATTTAATTATCAAAGATATGAATAATGTGAATGTGATTCATGTTATTTGGGCACATGAGAAAAGAGATCCAAGATGATTAAATGTGATTTAATTATCATGGATATGAATAATATGGATAGCACTATCCATATTAATTATATATATTATAAATATGATTTATAATATATAAGAGAGAGCATATTGTGATTTATATTTGTTAATTAATTATTAATGTGAATTGGATTCACATTAGATGATTAATTGAAAATATAATTTACATTTTGTTTTGGGATGTGAATGTGATTCACATTTTTTTAATGGCATGATTGCAATATTTCACAAGATAATTGTGAATTATATTTATGAAATAATTTACAACAATTGTTGTTGTAAATTTTGGAGATATATCATGAGATGATGAGATCTCATGAGACAATGAGATCTCATGAGATAAATGAGATCTCTTGAGATGTTGGTAGCCATCCCCTCTTTTTAGGGGATATGGTTTATCTCCTCATTATCTACAATGATAATTAATTTATTTGATTTGAATTTAAATATATTGATTTTTTTAATATATATTAATTTAAATTAATTGTTGTTGTGTTTTGCCAACAACAATCCTAACCATTGAAAGAAACAGAAATCAATCTCAACCATTGTTGTCCATGAATTGAGATCCATGGACTCTCAAAATCCTATATAAGAAGAGGCACCCTTGCTCTTCTATAGAGATGTTAGATGATTACAATGAATGCTCTCTTCTCTCTCTACACATCATGTGCCTCTCTCCATATCTCTCTTATGGCCGTCCACCATGGAGCCTTTGAGAGAATCGACATCGTTGTAGTATTGTCGTTTTACTGCTGGAATTCTTACTCGTGGATTTTCATCTCCTTCGGTGTGTCTCGCTTGTAAAGAATATGTTGGATTTTGTGTGACGAGACCAAGAGATCCGCCACTTGGATCATTAAAAAGGATTGCGAGGAGCACACGATTCATCCCCGCGCTCGCAAGCGTCTCCTCCATCGGATCGGACTTGAGACCGGAGGTCTCTTGGTTTAGAGACTCGATCGCAACCACGCTTCAAGAGGTAATACTATTACTTGTTTGTGGTTTAGATGAAATGATCCGAGAAGTGTTCTTGGATCATGTGGTTTCATCACATAAAGAAATTTTAATTTCCGCTGCATCGAGCAACTAGTGCGACTAGTCGCTCCCGATCGCATTCGATGCCATCATCACGCTTCCGTGATGTGCTTGAGGATTTTTTTCCCATATCCTTCAAGTGGTATCAAAGCCAGGTTGATGAAGGTTGTGGATTATATCCATGAACCTACGAAGATTTTGGCTCGTTTGGGTTCGTGAAGATTTTTAGCATTTCGATTTTCGCAACTCTATCTTGTGATAAAACTTTTGTTAAACACGAAATTTTAAATTGGATAATGTTCCCCATTAATTAAGAAAACAATATGATTTGAGTTTGCGTAATTTGGATTCCGATAACTCAAGATATGATGTTTTTAATAATCATATGTCCACTGTTTCGGGGATGGCGATTAGTGACGTAATTAAAGAGTTAATTACGGATCCTAAACTCCTGAAAATGTATAATTATCATTTGGTTTTTGTTTTAAATCAAATTGGCGAACAAAATAAATTTAGTTTGCATAAATTGGATTTAAATTGATCGAGTTATGTTAATTTTAGTGAGTAGGGGTCACTGCTGGAAATTAACGTACTTGATCATGAACCTTGTGATAGTCATTCAAATAAATTAATGAAAATTAATTGTTAATTTTCTGAAATGATTATTGATAAATATTTGTGAAATATTTAAAGATGACAATCAATTCCTTGGATGACATTTCACTAACCAAAATGATAAGATAGTTTATCTTGATCATGATTGGTTGATATGAAATCATCAACAAACATTGTTTTCATGCAAAACCCTAGTTTATCCTACAATAGTTGTAGGACAACTTTTACATGAAAAACCTTCTTGCTTGAATATGATTGGTGATTTATTTAGCAAATCTCCTTATAATATAATCAAAATTATTTTGATGAATATTATATGATATAATTTCGGTTGAAAAATCGAGGAGCATCTCAAAGTACACAATGATCTATCTGTCATTATCCTTTCCTGAGGTGGATATGGTGTCTAGTCGGAGAGCATTGGGGTAGCGGGTTGCAACGTATGTGGTCCGTCCCACTCTCGTCGGTACTGGCCACGACAATGGGTAGGGACTCGATAATGCCGGAGAAGTCAAAGTGTATTTTTCTAATTATTAAAAATCGAATAATATGTACTTTGAGATTATACCTACTATTCAAGTAATAATCAAGTTTGTCGATTGAAAATTGGATTGATAATTAATTTAATGTTATTATATTGATTATATCCAATTAAAAGCACTCTATTATGAATAGATGTCTATTTCCCTTAGAAGAATTGATCATAATGAATGTGGTTCATGATGATTAATTAGAATTTGAATATGATATGGAGGATTACATAAGTGACATCCATGGTCTTCCATCAAGGCGAAGGGTTCCATCGTCAAGGATTGTATGTAGGAGACGCCTATCCGAAGTGATAGCTCCTGTATGCAAGCGCATCTGAATCAGGCTCTTTGCTTCTCGAAAGAGTAAGGCCGTATGCGTAGTGACCTCAATATTGAGTCCTCATATTATTCGGGCGATATTGGATTGCGCATAGCGAGTTCTAATTCTGTTGACGGTTGGTTCCATTAACAAATGGTCAACATTGCCTTCGGGGTGGTGGGCCTGTGTGTTAAAGACCGAATCGAGAGATGCAAGTTGGACTTGCAAGGCGGCTGCTTCTTTTTATCGGAGTCACAAGTTCTCATATTATTGGGATGTGACAAAGATAAGGAAGGAGATCCCAGATCTTACTTGAGATATAATGGTAAGTATATCTCTTACATTGAAAGTGATTAAGGGAATGAACTTTCAGTATTGACAAGGCAGGACAACTTTGATATAAAAATTCCTAAATCTAAGTAATATATATATATATATATAATATGGGAAAAAGGAGTATGCTCCCTGGGAGTAGCCAACGAGGCTACTCCCACCCTTATTTTTCCCTCATTTTTTTATTTTTTTGGAAAATAAAAATTTGTATGTTCATCACTATATCCCTCTAACATTCTATAAAAATTTCGTCAGAAACAGAGACTCCAAAGCCCTCCATCCAGACGTTATTTTTTTAACGGTCGTAGGATTTTTTAAATTGACCATGTTTGGATGGAGGCCGTAGGAGTCTCTGTTTCTGACGAAATTTTAATAGAATGTTAGAGGGATGTAATTATGAATATACAAATTTTTATTTTCCAAAAAAATAAAAAAATTTGAGGGAAAATGAGGGTGGGAGCAGCCCGTTGGCTACTCCCTGGGAGCAGCCCCATTTGCCTCATATAATATACACTTATGCAAATTTCTTATTTCAGATAATCCTTCATTAAACCCACTCAATGTTATACTCAATAATAACTAGTAAAATATCATGGATTGGACTCAAGATCCAGATATTGTACTTGCAGTTGGACACATAATGTATGTGGTTGCATTGTACAAGATTCCTCAACATAATGAGGCATGATAATTAAATAAGATAATAAGACATCACCTTAGGGTTCGTTTGTCTCCATAGTCTTGATCTTTCATCGAGTGTACTTTGGAAGTGACATGTCGATGATGATCGCAATTGTCAAATAATCCTTATAAAATCTAAGAAGATGTTCTGGCATACATATGTGCTCTAGACATTTAATCATGATTGACATGGTTCTCTGCATTATGCAAAATGGTGGCTCGAAAGAGATGATGTATTCAAAATGTTCGAATACCTACCTGAACCCAAGTCTCTAAGAGTTAAGATGTATGTAGATATGATGAGTGTCATCATTCTACTGTCTATACTCAAGTCATTCATGAATCTTCATAATATTCATATTGTATGAATTAAATGAAGCATGTATAAATGTTGAAGTTCTCTTATATTGAAATCTTTTGAGTTCAACATAAGAGATCCTTTGTCTTGAGCAATGTTTGTTCATAGATAAAGAGAGCGCAGTGGAAGCATGGGTCTGACCCAAGCAAGAAGGAAAGTCAAAGAGTTGACCTACTTCTGTGACTTCCATATGGCATCCGGATAGTTGGATGAATGCCAATACTGCAATGAGTCGATGTATTGATAGTATGACTATCTGGACTATCTAGGATCCTTACAGAAGGACTCAGATAGTGCATCGAGATAATATACATTTGATCATTGAAATTGACTTTCTTATAAGATAAGATTAAAGTCTAATAATTCTATCTCATTCTTCTAATGACACTTGCAATTGTTGCATATGTTTTAGAAGACTGAAAAAATTTGATCTTAAGGTTTAGTAGTCATCTTCATGGATATTGTTGTAATTGTTGCAGCAATCTCTGTTGGATAGATAGACTTCATATTTTCAACGGGAGAGCCCTTAGTCTTGGAGAATGCCTTTATGACCTAGATATTAGAATACACTCATTATTTGTTTCTAAATGTTGGAAATAAGCATGAAATCTGAGATAGAATTATCATAAAAGGTTATGATGGATATATTTCAAATAGTAATCTAACAGCTAGTGGACTCCACAAAATAATAAAATTAATGAATGGTTCATTAAGATTTCTAATACTGAAAATTAAACCTTAACAGATCAATAGGAGGATGAAGATCATTTGACAATTATCCAACATCGAGTTTTGGACTTATATCTATTGACATGATCAATAGACTAGTGAGGTATTGAACTTTAGATTGTCTGAAGGTTCAAATCTTACATACTTGTGAATATTGTATTCAAAGTAAAATGTCCAATACACCCTTCTTTGGGAATGGTGTAAGATGTCAATGTATTCAAGATCTCATACATATTGATGTATGTGGATAATCTATATCATAATGAACATTGTGGATATGTGATATCTATTGATGATTATGTATGATACGATATTTCTTCTCTTCACCTATGAAACCTTTGAAATGTTCAAAGATTTCATAATTTTGGTTTAGAACAAAAGTTAGAAGAAAGATGAAATGAATTTGATCTAACTTAGGTAGCTTGTACCTGTTAGATAAAATTCAAAGAATACCTTATGGAGATATGAATATCATTTCTATCCCACTCCTCCTGATAAACCTAAACTCAAAAGAGTTGTAGGGACATACAATTGGATCATGTTTGACATGATTTGATCAATGATGAATCTTAGCATAATTATCCCTTAGTTTCTAGGTATATATGTGTAGTAGAGACTACAATATATATATATATATATATCCTTAATAAGGTTCCATGCATGTAAGCTGGAATTAAGCACTAGAGAGTGCTACTTTATTAGGAAAAATAAAGTATGGTATGAGATACCTACTTTATGACCTTGAGATTCTTAAAATATCTCATCTCTGAGAATTCTTAGAGGCTGAGACTCTTGAGAATCAAGAAGAAAATGAAGTAAAGGAACTCATTTAATCTTGAGATGATAATGAGGCTCCTGAAATCGGAAACTAAAAGGATAATTAAAGATGAAACATTAATACCTCTTCAAATGAGTTTGAGGATGTATTCCATGTGTCGATTAAGTCTGACAATGATCGGACTTCATGTGATGAAGCTCCTAAGGATCATGACTTGGAAAGATGGATATTAGCAATAAAGTCTAAAGTAGACTTCATATACAAGTGTTGTATATGGAACCTCGAGGATCCACCTATATGGGTAAGACCCATAAAAGGTGTAAATGGATCTTCAAGAGACAGGGAATATGATGATAAGGTAGAGACCTTCAAAGCTCGGTTCATAGCCATGAGATACACACCGGAAGAGAAGACATTGCTTGCAATGAGACTTGCTCTTCGGTGACCATGCTTAAAATCATCAGAATATTGCTAACCTTATCTACACAACTTGACTATTGCATCTTCAATATCTAAGTCAAGATTGTATCCCTCTATGAATACCTCTCTGAGGATATTTACATGAAGTATCCCCAGGGCTTCATGGTTGAGGAAAACAAGATGTGTAAGCTAAAGAAATCCATCTATGGACTCAAACAAGCTTCTTGTAGTTGGAACATAAGATTTGATGGAATTATAAATGTTATGATTTCAGATAAAATCTTGATGAACCATGTGAAGCTTAGTGCGATTGCCATTGTGTTCAACATGCTAAAGGTAGATAATATCCTAATCATTTTAAAATGATATAAGGATGATAATAAGTGTTTTATAGACTGGCTATTCCATATCTTGAAATATGATTTCAAGGATACCTCTTAGATATTAGTTCTAAAGTTGTTCAGAAGCAAAGAGAAGAGGGTATTGGGACAGTCACATTTGTAGTACACCTTGGACATATTCCATTCTTGGATATTCCAAGAAAGGCTTCCTTTCCTCTAGATTTAGTACTGACCTATCTAAAGGGATATCATCTCAAAGAGTTGAGGAAGTGAATGCTAGAACTGCTTGCACTTGTGCATCAGTTACTAGAAGCTTAGTGTATGCTAGATGTGTAAAAGAGCCAGATATCTGCCATGCAATGGGAGTAGTAAAGTGTTGCTAATCCTACTATGGAGAGAAAAACACTTGATTGCAGTAATAACAAAATCTTCAAAGATGACAAGATTTTTTGAGATAGTGATCTCAAAGTCTTATCTTCAAAAACTTAAGACTTTATAGATAGAGATATATAAGAGTCTTAACCGTAGATGCCTTAGGAGATAGAGATCTCTTGGAATAACGGTATTCTGATAAGGATTAATGAAATACTGGTTATAATAATTATTGAGAAATAGTGTCAAGGACACTATAACTGCTTTATCAAGATTGAGTATTGGTTGCATAAGATGCAACATTCGCATTGGATGCGAGCACTGTTACCTGGGGATATGCAAGTGCCGTAAAAGGACTTGGCGTAGTCTCGCGGGAACATAGTGACTGATCAGCTTACCTAGCTATTTTCTAAATAGCCTATGATTGTCACATGAGTGTGTATTTAAATTATTAGCCCATTAATGGCTCTTTGGGCTAGTGGGAGATTGTTGGACATGCGATCCCATGGCGAGCCATTATGCAATAAATGTTATTGCACATATCATTCCCTGATCTGAAATGAAGAATAACTAATTTGCATAATAGGTCCCTTAGTACAATTAGGGTTATGTACCATGGCTATCTTAATGATCATACAGCCGTTGATTCAATTATTGAATCATAGAGGCTGGTACTTGGATGAATATCTAAAGAGTTAGATTAAGGACTCATCAAGCACCGTCAAATGATTGTTAAGATGTGATCTCCAGCCTAAGTGGGAGATGGCAATCTTTTCTCACATAGGCTGATATCGGACCGACCTCTTGATGCAGGTCCTCTACATAGGAATAGAGATTTGGAGGTGTCAGATTAGTTAGGTCAAAGAGTTGACTTAACGAGATCGAGATAACCAAAGACCTATATCGTATGCTGTCACGGTATAGGCACGCATCCTCTGACCGGAGACAGATGTGTTACTATATGTCTGAGTATGTACATTTGGCAGACCAATAGGTTGATGACCTAACCAAGGTCTATACACCGATGCGCTGGTGTGCATATAAGGGCATATGAGTAATACGATCTCTCAAAGGGATCATACAGGTTCACTACTGAACCGGAAGACATGAGCTCACTCATGAGATATTGGGAAGAATCAAATTCCGTACACGGTCGTCTCGCTTTGGAAGCTTGACTAAATTTGTAGGTTTGATATATACTTTTGGAAAGTATATGATCAAGACCTAGGTATGATATATGCTTTTGAAAATTACATTATCGATACCAAATCCCAATGATCAAATGAGAAACTTACTAATAAAACCCTGAAGTAGACAGTATAAAGTTGATCTAATACTTCGGATTTATTCTGGGTCTTCCAGTATGCAGGGTGTACATGTGTTGAGAATACCTGAGGGTGATGTGATCATAAACGATTGTATAACCATGACGCTTCCATTCCTATGGAGTGATGAAATGGGTCTGGATTTTAGCGACTCCTCTCAGTAGAGAAGTAATCTGATCTTGGTCCAAATATTGGACATTGATTTGAATGTGATTCAGATGCAATGAGAAGATTAGATTTGCAGTCTTGATTCAATCAAGCATCTATGGGAGGTCCGAGATCTGGATTTGAGATGTGATCTCAATATCCAAGTCACTGTACGTGGAACAATACAATCGCCCTGTCCTTATCTCCAAGTATCCGCGGAGAAAGCACATTATCCTTGAAAGAGTTCATGTATAATTTCATTGTTGATATAAGTATCCAAGCATCGAGAAAATTGATAATTAAATGTGATTTAATTATCATGGATAATATGAATTTGATTCATATTATAAGGACAGATATCTAAGATAATTAAATGTGATTTAATTATCAAAGATATGATTAATGTGAATATTGTGTGTTGTTCATGGATTGAGATCCATGGACTCCCAAAACCCTATATAAGAAGAGGTACCCTTGCTCTTCTATAGAGATGTTAGATGATTACAATGAATGCTCTCTTATCTCTCTCTCTATACATCATGTGCCTCTCTCCATCTCTCTCTTATGGCCGCCCACCATGGAGCCTTTGAGAGAATCGACATCGCTGCAGCATCGTCGTTATGCTGCTGGAGTTCTTACTCGTAGATCTCCATCTCCTTCGGTGCGTCTTGCTCACCAAGAAGATGTTGGATCTCGTGTGACGAGATCAGGAGATCCACCACTTGGATCATCAACATGGATTGCGAGGAGCACGCGATTCATCCCCACGCTCACAAGTGTCTCCTCCGTCAGATCGGACTTGAGAGAGGAGGTCTCTTGGCTTAGAGACTCGATCACAACCACGCTTCAAGAGGTAATCCTATTACGTGTTTGTGGTTTAGATAAAACGATCCGAGAAGTGTTCTTGGATCATGTGGTTTCATCACATAAAAAAATTTTAATTTCCGCTACATCGAGCAACCGACTAGTTGCTCCTGATCGCACTTCGATGCGATTATCACGCTTCCGTGATGCGCTTGAGGATTTTTTCCCTTATCCTTCAGAGATAGGGCCACTCTACCTTGTACATATGTAACACTTATATGTACATATATAATTTATTTCTATAAAAATAAGAATAAAAAGGTGTTCCTATTTTCTTATATATACTTCTAAAAATAAGACAAAAAATTTAGAAAAATAAAATAAAAACAAAATAAAACTCTCTGTCACCTTGTACATAATACATGTAGATATGTATCTTCCCGTATTTAATTTATACTTGTAAATAAATAATAAAACAAAAATATTTTTATACTCGAAAAATTATGTTGTAAATATATAAAATATAAAATTGGAGTATTTTTTTGCAAAAATAATAAACTAAAAATAATTGTACAAAATTCATAGGTATTTTATACATGTATATAATACAATATACAATATATACCATAAATTATTTTTCTAAAAATAAATAAAAATCACAAAAAATAGTTTGGAAAATAACAAATATTTTTCATGTTAAACACTTTTTAATTTAAAATCATTTGCTATTTTATCAATTTTATAAATAATTTGTATATGCTATTTTCTGATTGGTCTAGGAGGAATGTTGACCCCGGTCAACTACCCCTCCCGGACCTCCCCTTGCACGGATCCGGGTTTTGTGCTCTCTTCACGATTTTTACAGACCCGACCCGACCACCTCCGACTCCATTCCAGGACTCCGATTATCGAGGGGGGATCCAAGACCTTCGCCCGTTGATTTCCTTTGGAATCCGCCCCTCGGTTCGCGCACTCGATCCGATTCTTCCAAGCTTCCTGGGACATGCTATAAAGCTCTTCATTTGCTCTCCCAGCTAGCTAGTTCATGTCGCACCCTTTTATGATACCCTAGATACCGCCGCCTTGGTGACATCAACCGTAAGCCATCTTTGGTCGTCGAAACAGAGCTGTGTAGCCGACTCTCAACCATCGTGGTCGGAGCTCTACCACGAAGAGCTTGCTCCGCCAGCCGCAACATAGTTGAGGCAAAGACTCCATCGTCCATGTCCCTTGGAGCTCAGGATCTTGTTAGGACCATCATGTATCTCTCATATCGATCCTGGTTCATTTATTTCCCGAATCTTTTAGTTGTGCTTCGTCGTCGCTCCGCCAGCTCCGACCATCCGGTAGGAGCCACGTCACTGTCGTCCACCCGTTCTGATCGACTCCTCTGCTCATCCTCCATCCTCCCATGCAGCTTGATCACCCTGGTCTTGGCTCATATTTCCAAGATTAGGAGATAGGTCTCCCCTATCACCTTCGCCGGAGAACCCCTCCCACTCGTCGCCGCTTCTCTCTATTTTAGGTCCAATAACCCTTATTGGAGCATTCCTCCGAGTCTGAGATTTCTCTTGCAGGCCTTAGCGTTCGTGGAGAAGACCCAGATCACCTTCGACCAGCCTCGCCGGAGTTCGCACAGGTCCCAGCCATCGCCATGGAGATCCGACCGTCAGCGACTCCATCAGAGCCGGCCATTCGATGCGGAAGGTCCCCACGATCCTTATAGTGCCATCCGGTCCTTCATCGGAGCTTCGGATCACCACCTGTGCTCCGACGAAGCTCGCCCTAGCGTTGTCCTTCCAGAGGCCTTCTCCACCGTCCGATCGAGCCCTTCTTCCAGAAGCCATCTCAGCCATCGTTGCCTAGAGCTGTCAGGCCGTTAGATGTCAGATCTAATGGCCCCCGTACTATCCACATCCCCGATATCTGACAACCGTCAGATCTGATCTCTGGCGTGCCGGAGCCGCATGTCCACGCCCAACCAGCGGCTGCCACGCGTCCCTACCACACGCAACTCACGTGTCTGCATGGGTAATTTGCTCATTCTACCTTGCCTTTAGTTTAGTTTGCCTTTTAATCTGTAAACTAAAGTATATAGTAGACCTTTTTGCATTTTAGCACCTGTAGTTTTCTATATTTACACATTAGTCCTACCTGTGTGGACCCGCGTGCTACGTCACGTGTTATTCTAGAGGATTTGCATTATCTTTCCTGGACTTATTCTCTATTATGAATTGAAGTTTTAGTTTCATTATTTGCAAATATACCCATGTGCGTGCTGTTTTGTGCCATGTGTGGATATTAGTGGGAAATTTACATATTGGGCCCTAAGCTTTTCGTGCGTGTTATTAGTTGGTCCCATAACTTGTTTTCCTTGTAGAATGGTCCCTATGTGTTGTGCCTTTTGTTTTTGATTTAATAAATAACACAAATTGTCCAAAAATCGTGAAATTTTGACACATGGCTCCTGCCACTGTGTAGAAATTTTGGTGATTTTTGGGTTTTGTTTTATTTTCATTTAGTATTTTATAAAATTCAAAAACACTAAAAATAGTTCCTCTTTGCTTTAGAAAATCCATTAAAACATTAAAAACCCTTGAAAAATTCTATAAAAACTTATTATTTGCTTGTTTTATGTTGTTTTAACTCCTATGAGATTTTCAACTCATTCCCATTTATAAAACTCTTAAAAATTAAAAAATAATAAAAAAACTTACAAAAATAATAAAAATTCATAAAAAAACTCAAAAAAATGTGTTTTAAGTTTCTATAGTTAGGTTTTATTTTTTAGTTTCAAATAAAATAGTTATCCATATTTTACAAGCATTTTACCTATTTTTGAAGTGCCTTTCAATCTCGGATGCATACTGCTTTATTTTTCTTGCATATTTCATTTTTAAAATATTAATAAAAATCAGAAAAATCCAAGAAAATTCACAACAACATTTTAATATTTTAAAAACACAAAAATATTTTTAGTTTGATCTTTTGAGTATTTTTTATCCCTTAAATAATGGGATTTTTACCCGGCAGACCCTATAAACTTGTTAAATGACCTCTACGACCTTTGAAACTTCTTAATTCCTTCCCCGACCTCGTAAACCTGCTCCGTCTTACCCCACAACCCCTACCGTTAATTTGAGGCTTCTTGGGTTAACTTGCTTGGGTTTAGAATTGGGTTAATCAAACTGCATTAGATCAAACGATAGGATTTTCCTCGTCTAGCTCCGTACTTCTCTCCTCCTTCCTTTCCCTTTCTCCTCCTCATGCCATCTCTCCCCAAGGATAACCCATATCCGTGTTGCTAGCTGTATAAGAAACCCATTCTCGACCATGAAAGGGGATCGAAGGAGTACACTGTTCATCTTCTTTAAGGCCGTTGCCATGACTTGAGGAGAAACATACATCATCTCCTGTGCCCACCGCTGTGTGCTACTCTCTGCTCCACCTCGAGCGATGTCGCCCATGTGCGTGGCCCCAAGTGCATCCTGCACCGTCCGCGTGCTAGTCTCTGATCCACCTCAAGCACCCTCACACGTGTGCGCATCCCCAAACACGAGGTTGCACGCCTACAACCTGTGCGCCAATTCGTGCGCCAATTTGTGATTCGCCCCGCGTCTACCGCCCGCACGCCACCTCGCAGCCCCTCTTCTTCAGTTCGTGCACCTCCTGTGCCCTTGTGCCTGCAGCCTATGTGCCACCTCAAGCGACACCGGCCTACACGCTCCTGCACCGACCAGTCGTGCTATCGCACGCGGCCCCTCGTGCCTCTGCTCTGGCACAAGCTTCGCTGGGATCTTCACGACAAACCTGTGATGCGAGATCGGTGGTTAGACCAAAATAGCCGAGTCTTGACTAAGTCTATTTTGATTAACGTCAGCTTAGTCATCTAATTTAAATGTTACAGAACTTTGCTTCTTTTTTCCGTAAAGAACGACAATAATTTTCTTGTAATGCATCGTAAAAATTATTATAAATGTAATAATTCTTATTATTGTGAGGAAAATATGAAATTAAAAAGCATGTCGTAACATCAAATCCGATAAACTGGGAATTCTGGTATAACGTTTTTATGCAAGTACCGTGTCAACACAATCAGCCTATTTGCATGCACCCTTGTAATTTTCGTTTACTTGCAGAATTACCCATGTATAAAATATGGTCTAAGTAAGAATTTCTCCTATCGTTTACACCAATCAAGTGATGAGGGGAGGGGAGGTCGAGTGGAGGCGGATGGGTGGTCAGGGGAGGAGAGGTCAGGCGGAGGCAGGGGTAGATCATGGAGGGGAGGGGAGGGGAGGAGGAGATGTTGTGGAGGAGGTATGAGGGAGAACATGGTATTTTTGTAATTTTGAGAAACAAAGTGGGTATTATGGAAATAAAATTCACGGAATTCAGTTAGTTTTAACAGTCAAATGGATGAGAGTTAACCGCATGGTCTATATGGTAAGAGTTAGCAAGTTTACGGGGTCGAGAGAGGAATTACCATGTTTCAAAGGTCGTAGAGGTCATTTAGCAAGTTTACATGGTCTGCCAGGTAAAAATCCCTTTAATAATTACTTGGAGGTGATTTTTGGCTTTCTCTTTATTCCTTTCCTTACTATAAATATCATAAAACATTAAATTTTTAAAACCACCAATTCTCTTTCTTTCCTTGGTTTCCCGACTACTTCGTAGGTTTTCCATTTCATGCTCCTTGTGATCGACCCTGGTAGCTATACCAGGTAAAATAAACTAGCAAGACCGCTTGCCACATTTTGTTTGCTTTATTTCCTCATTTGATGGTCTGATTTTTCTGTTGAGCTCGGTTCGGGTGATTGAGGTCGCAACGACCTTTGATATCCCTTAACCTCAATCGCTCGGGCTGCTCATCAGAATGGCGCCGTTGCTGGGGAGCACTGTTTAGTAGTCGGTTTTCATTAGTTGCTTAATTTTCTGCTTTACATTTTTTGACATGTTTTTCATAATAGTTGATCTGACAATTCTTTTGTTTCTCTCTTTCTTGCGAGGGCCCGACGAGCAAGGGTGACATTCCTAGGAGTGTCGACGCACCCGAGCAAAGCGGAGGCGACTTGTTTCTCCATCGAGCCGCAGGAGAGTGTAGGGGAGCGAGAGCAAAAGACTGCGCAGATATGAGTAGTTTAGGACTTTTATTATCATTATTGTAATAATACATGGACTTGGACTTTGGACACTTGGCTTAATAGGGTCTATTTCGTCGAGCACCGGTGTGCTCGGGGGACCTCACCGCGATTTTTCGCCGATTTTGTTTTTACCGCATTTACTTCATGTTGATTCTCGAATTTTTGGCCCCTAGACTTAGTATTTTCATTGATTGCGATATAATTAATTAAGGCCCAACCCTATTATCTGCATGCACTTATAGATCGTTAATTAGACCTTATTAATTAAATCACAAGAAAAAGTTGGTTTAATTAGGCTCGAGTCCACGTGCCGTGAGGAACCACATACAGCGCTGGCAGGATCCGTTGTGGCAGGCACCGAGTGGTTCCCAAGATCGGACTCCAGACTTAGTCTGATAAGCTAGCTATTGTTCTTCTTGTGTAGAAAGTGATTCATCTAAGGCCGATTTTTTTCTAGCATCATTTAGGTAGTTTTAATTCTAGCTTTAAAATTATGCGCGGATCACCCTGCATGTAGAGAGATGGAGTCAGGTACACATTTGTTACTCTGCATGCATCATTATGTTTGATCACGCATCGACTTTTTTGACTTCTCCCTCTGTTTTTCGACTTAAAATAATCAAGAGAATCGAAAAATTCGTTAGGCGTTGTTTGCTTGAAAAATGTCTAAAAAAGAAAAACTATAAAATTGGGACTGCTAAATACACTTGACCCTAAAAGACACCACATTTAAAAATTTGTCTTGGGAGAGCAATTCCCTCCTTGTTTGGTTTGGATGAGTGAGAGAGTGAAGCGCACACTAGGATAGAGTCATACCCGAACTCTTGGCAAACTACCGACCTTTTATACGTGACAGTCTGTTAGGAGCATTGTGTTCCTACCAGCTCTCTTAATCACTTTGATAGACTATTTTATCACCTAAACAAAATCGACAAGATAAAAGACCGAACCTTTACAGTCATCAGCTCTGCGTGAGTAGGTGAATTGGGGGGTTGTTTGCCCGATCTTGTGTGTTTTCCTGATCTCATCCGCCTTTACTCTCCACATCACGATGATGGGCCGGAGGTCCCTTAGGCAGCCTCTTGTTGCACCGCTCTCGAGCACTCCGGTCCACTCATCTAGGTTGGTTCGTGAGAGCCCAGACCCACTCTCCGAACCTGATTTTGACTCTGCCCTGTTCCCCCTCGACCATCCTTCTACCAGTCCCGAGGTGCTCGAGCAGAGACAAGAACAGATGTTTGATCATTTGACGGCACCTGAGTTTGGGTCTTTTGCCTTTGCAGAGATCATGACCAACAGCGAGGAGCATACTGATGGGCCCAGCCAGACATAGACATATGTTCTTGATCAGGGTGCCATCAACAACACCTTATTAGCCTCCCTGGAGACCATGCAGAGATAGATTAGAGATCGGAAGCTTTCATGGACGATATGCACTGGGAGATGGATCAGATGCGAGCGGACAGAGAGCATAACAGAGACGGTGGAGGTGGAGGACTAGAGATTCCCGAGGGAGGAGAGCCAGAGAAGCCATCACAACCAGTATCCGCTGCACGCCCGATAAGAGAGTTGCACAACCCTGGTGCAACTCTGACCCACAGATGGATTCAGGTGCCGGCCATTCTGGGAGACTTCAAGCTCCCACCTCAGACCATTCAGCTACTGCCCAGATTTCATGGGCTTGCCAACGAGGAGCCGCACCTCCATCTCCTGGAGTTTGAGATGATCTGTAGCATGGTCCACGATCGACTCGTGGGTAAGGACACCATCATGATGATGGTTTTTCCATTCTCCCTCGTCGACAGAGATGCCTATTGGTTGAAGCATTTAGGGAGATACGTGGCATCATGGGAACAACTCCGGACCGAGTACTTGAATAAGTACTATCCACTCGGTCGGACGGATGTAGCGTGAGCCCTCATCAACAACTTCTCAATGCTTCCCAATGAGCAATTTCATGAAGCATGGGACTGATTCAGAAAGCTGATAGACCGGTGTCCACATCACGACATATCCAAGCCCAACTTAGTGCAGAGTTTCTTTTGCGGGCTGACATCGGAGTTGCAAGTGCTTGTGAACGCATCTTGTGGGGGATCCTATTTTGCGAAGAATGAGGATCAGGTCTGGGCTATCTATGACGAGATGGTCGAGAATTACACTGTCATGTTCCAGACCTGACTATACACTCAGGGGAAGCTCCATACATAGGTTGCGTCCTACTGAGGATTGCATGGATCAATGCAGGCCCATCCACTTCATCAGCAGCCGCAACACAGGCATAGTCATCGGTTGTTGATATGGGGATCATTAGAGAGAAGTTGAACCGCATCGAGCTCATTGAGAAGAAGTAGTGCCAGGGGATGTCATAGATGGATCAGATGGTACAGACACTGAGTGACCTGATGACCCAGATCATGTGTCTCTAGGAGGCACAGACGGCTTCTCAGCCCCGTCTCAGGTCACGGGTTGATACCAGCAGCAGCAACTCGACCGAGCTTTCCAGCCAGCCCATACAAGTTCACCATGTTCAGGCGGAGTCGTTCCAGCAGCTGTAGCAATAGTACTTCAAGTCACCACTGTCTCAGGACACACAGATGGTGGAGTATCAGCAGGATCAGCCCCTGGTAGTCCTTTCCCCACCCTCTTACGAGCAGGAGCCGTTGATGGATGTCAACAGGATTTGGTACGACCGACCTCAGATTGGGATCCTCCGAGACCATCTCGGATTCCCTTGGTCAGCCAGAGGTGCCTTTCCCAGCAGCATCCTCCAGTTCAGGGTGGGCAGTATAGCCAGCAGCAGCAGCAGCCCCAGTTTCCACAGTCACAACCACACTACCAGCAGAGTTCTCGTCCCTATCAGCAGGGACAACCATGGAGGTAGAAGCCTCAGCAATTCTCTCACCAGTATCCCCCTCATCCTTCCCAGCAGCAGCAACCTCACTTTCAGAGAGCCCACCCGTCCGGTTCTCATGGGCCAGCCTATGAGAACTTAGCTCTTGATGATTTAGCCCGCCTCGTCTCCGAGCAGCAGGCCACTTTCAGATGAGAGATGGACAAGTTCCGTCAGGAGATGAGGGATATAGTGAAGGACAAGGCCGCCATACCCGCTCAGATCGAGCCCAATCCGAACAATTTGAAGAGGAAGTCTGAGTAGGTAGAGTTTACAGAGATTACCACTCCTAGTGACTCACTTGATGATAATTCTGCGTACACTTTTGATGCTGACTTTGTTACACTTAGGAACGGTAGGATGCCAACCGACGACGCCTCATCTGAGCGAGACACCATGAGTACTCAGGAGAGCCAGACGAGGAGGGGAGCGGTGCTGATGCCGCTCATGATGATGTTGATGACGGTGTTGCTGATGCCACCAAGGGTGTAGACCCAACTGACGGTACTGAGGCTGTCACTTCACCAGATGCAGGAGGCGTGCTGATACCACCGGAGATGATGATGTTGAGGCAGAGTGTGGTGCTGATGCCGCAAGTCCAGATGTTGCGGGTGGTCTTGAGGCCACCCATTCTATTGCTGTTACATTTCCTTCTATTACTGTATCTCAGGACTATTCTGGAAAATCTAATAAAGGAAAGGGTTCTTTATTTTTGAGTCCATATGCGATACATGGAGATATTTGTATGGATTCTGTTTCACCACAACAATAGGAACCCATTCCTAGACCTCCATCTGAGGAGGTCCCAGCCATCCCCTTCCCCCAAGCACTCTTCTTGTCTAAGGGGACTAAAAAAGAGAATAAAAAAATCCCAGCAGCTAGAGTTCAGCTAGCAGATGATAGACAAATTTCAGATTCAGCTGACTCTACAGGAGGCCTTGGAGCACATCCCTCTCTTCTAGAGGAACCTTAGAGAGAAGACCACTATTCGCAGGAAGAGAAGGAACCATCATTCAGAGATCCATGTGCTCACTCGTGCCACCTACTTCGCCATCCAGAACCGCCTGCCAACCAAGAGGTCATATGCAGGAGCTCCCTATGTCATATGTCACATCCACAAGCAGAGGTTTGATCGGACTCTATTAGACAACGACTCTTCCATCAACCTACTTCCGACAGCCTTACTCGACTGATTCGAGTTTGGCCCTCTCCGACAGAGCAGGACAATCCTTCAGTTTACCGATAGATCTGTCAAGAGGCCGAAAGGGTTGTTGAAGGACATGGTCGTCACAATTCAGGGCATGAAATTCCCAGTGGACTTCGTTGTGTTGGACATGGAGATCCCTGAGTTTGTGACTGATACCCCCATCATTCTAGGACACCCATTCTTGGCCACAGCTAAGGCAATGTCCGATCATGATAGCGGGAAGGTATACTTTCGCGTCGAAGGCGAGAATATACAAATAGAGACAATCGGTGAGACTAGAGCGAGAGATTCAACATGCTTAGAGCAGCTTAATAATTCAGAGCAGACGACAGAGGTAGAGCGAGACGTCCACCGGGAGTGCGATTTTATGATCACAGATGACGAAGCTGCTTGGTCAGACCTCATTTCACGAGCTATCCTCTCACACTCAGATTCCATTGATTTCCAGATTCCAGCAAAGGAGAGATTGGAGAGCACACTCTTGGCAAAGGACACATTCGAGGCCGCAGACCACGTTCAGGATAGCGAGGCAGTTGATATTTATGTTGATTCAGATCCAGATCCCTCGGAGTCATATATTGATTGGGCATAGTTTGAGTTGATTCTATGTGTGATTCCTACAGAGCCAGCAGATAGGGTGGAGACTGATCCTATTCAGAGTACAGAAACACCAACAGAGCAGTCTTTATCGGATTTTCATGATCAGCAAGAGTTCTCCCATGCATATTTGGTTGCTTTCACTCAGAATTTTTAGAGGCCAGATTTTCCAGCACCCAGTTGTCCGGAGCTGAAGCCCTTGCTGCAGTCGCTGAAGTATAGATTCCTTGCGGGCGAGCATGAGATGCACCCAGTCATTCTCTTAGCAGATTTCACTGGAGAGCAAGAATCTCGTTTGATGGAGGTTCTTGAAAGGAACTGCAAGGTGATATGATGGAGTGTAGCTGATCTCCAGGGGATAAGTCTGGCCCTGTACTCCCACCATATCTATCTCAAAGAGGACGCGAAGCCATCGCGTGAGTTCCAGCGACGGATGAACCCGAACCTTCGAGAGGTTGTCATGAAGGAAATCTCGAAATGGTGGAGCGCCGATTTTATCTACCCCATCTCTGACTTCAAGTGGGTTAGTCCATTACATGTGGTGCCCAAGAAGACGGGCATCACTACAATTGTGAGCGAGTATGGCGAGGAGATAGCTACTCGGGTACCCACTTCTTGGAGGGTCTTTGTGGACTACAGACGATTGAATCAGGCCACCAAGAAGGATCATTTCCCACTGCCTTTTATTGATCAGATTATAGAGAGGCTAGCTGGGAAGATTCGCTATTACTTTCTTGACGGGTACTTCGGTTACAATCAGGTGGCCATTGCGCTAGAGGACCAGGATAAGACTACATTCACCTATCCCTTTGGGACCTATGCTTTCAGACGATTGCCCTTTGGTCTATGTAATGCCCTGGCAACATTCCAAAGGTGCATGTTGTCCATCTTTTTGGACATGATGGGTGAGTGCTTGAGGTCTTCATGGACGACTTTTCGTCTGTGGCGATGGGTTTGATGTGTCTTGACTGCCTAGACCGCGTCCTTCAGCGATGCATCGAGTTCCATCTTGTATTTCATAGTGACTCAAGGGACGGTGCTTGGTCATATCATCTCCAATAGGGGCATGGAGGTTGATCCGACTAAGGTGGATATCATCAGGAAACTCAATCCACCGTCCAACTTGCGATAGTTACGATCTTTTCTGGGGCACGTCGGTTTCTACCGACGATTCATTCATGATTTCAGTAGGATCGCCTGACCGTTGACTGATTTGCTAACCAAAGACACCGAGTTCATTGTATATGATAAGTGTCTTGCATCGTTTGAGACTCTCAAGAGTCTAGTTGTTGAGGCTCCTGTCCTCGAGCCACCTGATTGGTCTCTCCGATTTGAGATCATGACGGATGCCTCCGATTTTGCCGTAGGGGCTGTGCTAGGATAGAAGAGGGATGGAGTGCCATTTGCCATTCACTATGCTAGCCATACATTGGATGCCGCACATCGGAACTACACTGTCACTGAGAAGGAGATGTTAGTCGTAGTCTTTGCCCTAGATAAGTTTAGATCTTACATCATTGGATCAAAGGTCGCCATCTTCACTGACCATACCACCATCAGGTACCTCATGGCAAAGAAGGATGCCAAAGCAAGACTGACAAGATGGATCCTTCTACTCCAGGAGTTTGATATTGAGATTAAGGATAATTCTGGAGTCAAGAATGTGGTGGTGGACCATCTCTCCCCATTAGAGCATCTTGAGGAATCTGAGCAGACTGATCCCATATTTGAGACCTTCCCAGATGAGGTCATCCTTGCTATCACCTCGCTCCCATTGTATGCCGACATTGTGAACTATATTGTTGCCAAGAAAGTTCCACAAGTTTGTCCCAGGCAGCGACTTGAGACCTTCCTTGCGAAGGCCAATTCTTACCATTGGGAGGATCCCATCCTTTATCATGAAGGAGGGGATAGCGTCTGGCGAAGGTGCATTCCTCAGGAGGAGCACCATAGCGTCCTCACCTATTGCCACAAGCTGGAGGCAAGAGGACATCACTCTGGGAGGAGAACAACATAGAAAGTGCTCCAATCCGGCCTATGGTGGCCTACTCTCTTCAAGGATTCTGATGAATTCATGAAGAGATGTACTGACTATCAGAGGATGCACACTTGTGGATAGCGTGACATGATGCCAATGCAGCCCATTCACTTATGTGAGGTTTTTGACGCATGGGGCATCGATTTCATGAGTCCATTCCCTAAGAGTCAGGGGTTTGAGTACATTCTGTTGGTCGTTGATTATGTTAGTCGTTGGGTTGAGGCCATCCCCGCCCGAACCGTAGATGCTAGGAATGTATGCATATTTTTGAGGAAGAATATCATTTCATGGTTCGGGGTGCCTAGAGTGTTGATATCTGACGGGGGTCTCATTTCATCAACAATAAGGTAAAGGCCCTTGCTAGCGAGTTCAGCATTGACCTTCGAGTAGCCACTCCATATCATCCTCGGACCAATGGTCTTGCTGAAGTGTCAAATAGGGAGATCAATACTATATTGCAGAAGGTAGTCCGCCTTAACCGAAAGGATTGGTCACAGCTTTTGGACTTGGTCTTGTGGGCATACTGGACGTCCTTCAAGACTCCTTTGGGTACATCTCCCTTTCGCCTCGTTTATGGAAAGCCCTGCCATTTACCTGTTGAGATTAGGCACAAGTCACTTTGGGCTGTCACAGATATATTATTGGATCCAGTGAGTATAAGAGATCAAAGGAAGGCAGAATTGGTAGCCCTGGAGGAGCTTAGAGATACAGCCTTTTCGAGCAGCCTACATTACAAGGAGCGAGTGAAGGAGTAGCATGATTCTCATATTAGCCACAAGCAATTTGAGCCAGATCAGAGAGTATGGTTGTTTGATGCCAGTCTTAGATTATTTCTAGGGAAGTTGCAGAGCAAGTGGAAGGGACCATACTTGGTCCGAAAGGTATATGACAATGAAAGCATTGACATATCTGAAATGTCATCTGATTCTACCTTTCGTGTTAACGGGCAGCGACTCAAACCATATATAGATCATGAGCCACTGGTCATTGACGTCGCCCCTATTCATTTTACGTAAGATGTGGTCTTTGATTCAGATCTAGTGCATCTCATGCCTGATTATCACTATCTTATGCCTTGTATAGATCCAGATGTCCATATCATACCATTCTTCGGTCCAATACCCCATTTGCATCTTATGATTATGCTATACTTAGGATGTAGTTTACCCTAAGTATGGGGGGGTGTTGGACTCTTGAGTATTCTTTTGATTCTTTTTACCTCTGCTTTGCTGCCTATACTTAGGAACCTCTCGCCCTAAGTATAGGGGAGGTAAACACTGTACTTTCTTTCACTCGGATTTCCCTTTATGTACAGTCTGCTATATTTAGTATTACTTGATCCTAAGTATAGTTGGGAACACCAACATCCTTTCATTCTATTCTTTGATTCGTCGTTGTAATATACCATTCCTTTTCGCTTCCCTATACTAAGCACAAGTTATGTCTTCTTCAGCGCTCTCGATCCACGCGGAGGACATCGTTCGGGCTAAGTATAGGGGGGTGTCGTATATATTTCATATATACTTTAGCCATAACTCGTACTTTGTGTGAGTGTGTCAATAAATAAAATGGCTAAAACCCTTTATCTAAAAAACCATTAAAATTTAAAATTTTTCCTTGTACATAAAATTCTTTCTTACACATGCATAGCTATTTATAAAAATTATTTTTGTACAAATGCTTGTAAAAATATTTTGTGTAAAGAGTTTGTAAATACTTTGATATCAAAATTATGTATATAGTACAAACTTTTTGTAAAATGTTTGAAAAACAATAGTTTGCAAAAAAACCCTTGTGTAAATGTGTGTAAATATTTTGCAAAACTTCTGCTTCATGCATTCATTCAAACATTTTTCATAATTTTGCACATCTTCCAAAAACCTGCATAAAAAGATTTTTGTATATATTTGTACAGTTTTTTCTGAATCATAGTTGACATTTAAACTAGCATGGAATTAAATTGGAAAATGGAGCTTGGTTGAGACCTTAATCCACCTAATTCTAAAAGGAACGTTATAGGGCTTAGGGTTAAAACGTTTCAGGTCCATTTGGGACTTAATTCTTTGAGTCCACTAGGCTATGATCATATGTCATCTTGATGAGACTAAGTAGAACACTTACAATGCACACATTACTCTCATAGACAATGACTTTACTTTCACCTGCACCTTACACACAGCTCTCCACGGATGAGATGGTAAGGAGGTAGTCTTCTTTGGCTTGGGGTAGCATATGAGGGTAGTACTTCTAGGCAGAACCTCTCTTCTTCTTTTAGTGAAGTGCATCTCAACTTGGTCTGGTGGTGTTGAGGTCTAAAGATAGGAGTTGTGGGTTGCAATAAAGCTTCAAAAGAGGGATAATCTACTGGCTCAAGAGGAAAACTCCTTATGTATATATGCTGCACCATGTAGATATGTTTTACATATGCACATCAAAAAAAGTGCAAAGAAAGAAAAACTCCAAAAAAAGTGGTGGGTTTGATTGAAAATAAAATACCCATCAGAGTATATAAAGTCAAATAAAGCAAAGCTTATGTTACCCATTCTCATCTCATGAAGCTTGCAGCGGGCGACTTAGTTACACTGGTTGGGCTCCCAAGGATACATGGCTACACTGGTCATGGTCCATTCTCTTCTTCCTCCTCTTCTTGACCCAGTTGAACTTGAACTTAGAAGGGAATAACCTGCTCCTCGAGGAAGAGCTGCTGGACTAGGTGATTCGAGTTACCTTGTTAAGGGGGGTTGTCACTTTGCCATTTCTGAGGTGGGGAGCTATATACCACTTACACAGTACAAGAAAAGATTCATGGTCATTAGAGTTTGTGTATGTAGACATGTTCTCATCCGGATTGTTGAGGAGTCTTGACCATAGATTGATGGAACTTAGAGGCTGTTGGGTTTTAAACCTAAGTCCAAATACGGTTCCGACACACTAATAATCCAACGGTCTGACTAAGCTCCATACTTCGATTTAATGAAGACAAGTTTAATAATCAACATTGATTCTTCTTCTTTTTCCTTTTCTTTTCTTTTTTCAAATAAGTGTTTGCTAAGGGACTAGCAAAAGTAAAGTATAGGGGGTGATGAATCTCATTCATCACTCTTTATTCTTTTATTTTATCTAATTATCTTGGCAAAGCATCATGTAAATATGTGTAAATACAATAAAATAGCAATAAGCATGCATGTGTTAATATTCCATAATTAGCATGTATTGTGCAAAAATAAAAGAATAAAGAATAAAAGAAAAAGAAGGAAATATTTAGAATAAATATTGAGTGACCTAAACCCAAGAGATAGGCAAGAATTGGCCTGATCGCCAAATAAAATAAGTAGTGAGAGATAGGGCCCCTCTACCTTGTACATATGTATCACTTATATATATATAATTTATTTCTATAAAATAAGAATAAAAAGGTGTTCCCATTTTCTTGTATATACTTCTAAAATCAAGACAAAAAATTTAGAAAAATAAAATAAAAATAAAATAAAACTCTCCCTCACCTTTTACATAATACATGTAGATATGTATCTTCCCCTATTTAATTTATACTTGTAAATAAATAATAAAAAAATATTTTTATAATCCAAAATTATGTTGTAAATATATAAAATATAAAATTGGAGTATTTTTGCAAAAATAATAAATTAAAAATAATTGTACAAAATCCATAGGTATTTTATACATGTATATAATACAATATACAGTATATACCATAAATTATTTTTCTAAAAATAAATAAAAATCACAGAAAAATAGTTTCAAAAATAACAAATATTTTTCATGTTAAACAATTTTTAATTTAAAATTATTTGCTATTTTTAATTCATTTTATAAGTAATTTGTATATGTTATTTTTTGATTGGTTCAGGAGGAATGTTGACCCCGATCAACTACCCCTCCTGGACCTCCCCTCGCATGGATCCGAGTTTTGTGCTCTCTTCGCCGATTTTTACAGACCCGATCTGACCACCTCCGACTCCATTACAAGACTCCGATTATCGAGGGGAGATCTAAGACCTTCGCCCGTTGATTTCCTTAGGGATCCACCCCTCGGTTCACGCGCTCAATCCGATTGTTCCAAGCTTCCTGAGACATGCTATAAAGCTCTTCATTTACTCTCCCAGCTAGCTAGCTCGTGCCGCACCCTTCTCTGATACCTTAGATACCTCCGCCTTTGTGACAGCAACTGGAGGCCACCTTTGGTCGTCGGAAAGGAGCTGTGTAGCCAACGCTCAACCATCGTGGTCGGAGCTCCGCCGCGAAGAGCCTCCTCTGCCAGCCACAACGTAGTTGAGGCAAAGACTTCGCCGTCCTTCTCCCCTGGAGCTCAGGATCACGTTAGGACCATCAGGTATCTCTCATATCGATCCTGGTTCATTTATTTCCCGAATCATTCAGTTGTCCTTCGTCGTCGCTCTGCCAGCTCCGACCAGCCAGTCGGAGCCCCGTCACCATCGTCCACCCGTTCCGATCGACTCCTCCGCTCATCCTCCATCCTCCCACGCAGCCTGATCGCCCTGGTATTGGCCCGGATTGCCAAGATTAGGAGATAGGTCTCCCCTTTTACCTTCGTCGGAGACACCCCTCCCATTCGCCACCGCTCCCCTCTATTTTAGATCCAATAACCCTGACCGGAGCATCCTCCAAGTCTGAGCTTTCTCTTGCAGGCCTTAGCATGCGTGGAGATGACCCAAATCACCTTCAACCACCCTTGCAGGAGTTTGCCTAGGTCCCAGCCATCGCCACGGAGATCCGACCGTCAACGACTCCATCAGAGCCGACCATTCGACGCGGAAGATCCCCATGATCCTTCTGGTGCCGTTCGATCCTTCATCGGAGCTCCAGATCACCACCTATGCTTCGGCGAAGCTCGCCCTGGCATTGTTCTTCCAGAGGCCTTCTCTACCGTCCGATTGAGCCCTTATTCTAGAAGCCATCTCATCCATCCATCGCCTGGAGCTGTCAGGTCGTTAGATGTCAGATCTAACGGCCCCCGTACTAGCCACGTCCCCGACATCTGATAGCCGTCAGATCTGATCTCTGTCACACTAGAGCCGCACGTCCACGCCCAACCAGCGGCTGCCACGCATCCCTACCATGCGCAACTCACGTGTCTGCATGGGTAATTTGCTCTTCTACCATGCCTTTAGTTTAGTTTGATGTTTAATCTGTAAAATAAAGTATACAATAGAACTTTTTGCATTTTAACACTTGTAGTTTTCCATATTTACACATTAGTCCTGCCTATGTGGACCCACGTGCTTCGTCACGTGTTATTCTGGGGGATTTGCATTATATGTCTTGGACTTATTCTCTATTATGAATTGAAGATTTAGTTTCACTATTTGCAAATGTACCCCTATGCATGCAGTTTTGTTCCATGTGCGGATATTAGTGGGAAATTTACAGATTAGGCCCTAAGCTTTTTGTATGTGTTATTAATTGGTCCCAGAACTTGTTTGCTTTGCAGATTGGTCCCTATGTGCTATGCCTTTTGTTTTTTATTTAATAAATAGTAAAAATTTTCCAAAAATTGTGAAATTTTGATACACGGCTTCTGCCACTGTGTAGAAATTTTGATGATTTTTGGGTTTTGTTTTGTTTTCATTTAGTATTTTCTAAAATTCAAAAAACACTAAAATAGTTCCTGTTTATTTTAGAAAATCCATTAAAAACCATTAAAAACCCTTGAAAAAATCTATAAAAATTTATTGTTTGCTTCTTCTATGTTGTTTTAATTCCTGTGAAATTTCCATCTCATTCACTTTTATAAAACTCATAAAAATAAAAATAGTATAAATATTACAAAAATCATTAAAAAATCATAAAATTTCAAAAAAGTTTTTAAAGTTTTTGTAGTTAGGTTTTATTTTATAGTTTCAAATAAATTTGTCGTCCATATTTTTATGGCATTTTACCTATTTTTAAAGTGCCTTTCAATCTCAAATGCACACTATTTTTAGTTTTCTTACTTCTTTCATTTTTAGAAAATTAAATAAAAATCAGAAAAAATCCAAGAAAATTCACAACATTTCAATATTTTAAAAACATAAAAATATTTTTATTTTGAACTTTTGTGTTTTTTTGATCCCTTAAATAATTGCTTGGAGGTGATTTTTGGCTTTCTCTTTATTCCTTTCCTTACTAAAAAATGATAAAAAACTTGAAATTTTTAAAACCACCAATTCTCTTTCTTTCCTTGGTTTCCTGACTACTTCATAGGTTTTCTATTTTGTGCTCCTTGTGATCGATCCTGATAGCTATACCATGTAAAATAAACTAGCAAGACCGCTTGCCATAGTTTGATTGCGTTATTTCCTCATTTGGTGGTCTGATTTTTCCGTTGAGCCTGGTTCGGGTGATTGAGGTCGCAACGACCTTTGATATCACTTAACCTTAGTCGCTCGGGCCTCTCATCACGGGACTGATGAGGAATAGATCTATGGTGGTGCAGGTCGACATCGGGGTCCTCAGATGACACTAACCGATCAAGGTCGACGGGGTGTAGGTCCTCAGTGGCCCTAGGGTGTGAGGCACATACGAGTGTCTGGGAGAAGTACGACTAGGTCTAGCCTTGGGAGTCTCACTGATATCGAAGTGGAATGGGATGAACTCATCATCATCGGAAGAAGTGTAATCATGTCGTCCTGCGAGGTCTCGTCCAGGTCAAAAACCAAAAGGAATGAACTCATCACTGGAAGTAGTCGAACTCTATTCGTCCTCTACAATCTCAGCCGGATTATCTTTCTCATCAAAAGGCCCGAATTCCTGAATAAAAACAACCATTTCAAATTCGGTCTTAGTTTCATCAATATCTGCCCTCCGCTCAATGGTGTCAATCGTGTAAATTCAGCGGATGTCATCAACACAACGTCAATCACAAGAAGCAGAAACTCCAAGGTCTATGCTTTCCGAGTCTTCCTCCTTGGAGAGGAATTCTCGGGTCTCATCATTGGTTATAATGAAAGTCTCTCTGATATCCTCATAAAGATCATAGGCCTCAGGGTCAGCCAAAATAAGTTTAGTCACATCAAGTGCAGGTCTCTGATCGGTAGTGGGTGCAGTGATGACCACCTCGCTCTCGTCAACTGGACGGAAGTGAATCTCTCCTAAACCATAATCAATAACGACCCTTAAAGAGGCGAGGAATGGTCGTCCCAGAATGATTGGAGAGTGCTCCCCAGTGGAGGTCTCCGTGGGCAATACGACAAAATCAACGTGGTATCTCGTGCCCTAAATCGAAATGATGACATTTTCAAGGATAACCTTTGGTCTCTTGATAGATCCATCATCAAACTAAACTATCATCCTGTTCTTCTTGAGAGGCCTAAGTGAAGAGATTGTACCAGCGAGAATGGAAATATGCTAATCGAAGCACCGCCGTCGAGGAGAGTGTGATCACATGTAAAGTCAGAGATGGTGCAACTAATGAGAGGAGTGGCGGTGTTCTTTTTCCTAAGAATGGAATGATGTGTGATGGCTTGAGCAGTTGCCATGGTCAAGATATGACGCTAAGATCTATGCCTCCGCTTTCTCTTCTTCTGAAGAGGAGAAGATAAATCAGTCATGGCTTGTTGAAGTGGGGCATGATGAATTCCCATTCATCACTCTTTATTCTTATATTTTAGCTACAAAAACCTTTGCAAATACATGTATATTCATGTAAATACAAATAATTACCAAAAGCATGCATTGTATAAAGTTTAATAATTAGCATGTTTTTGTGCAAAAATAAAAGAATAAAGAGACAAAAGAAAAAGAGGAAATATTTAGAATAAATATTGAGCAACCTAACCCAAGGGAGGGCTCAGCATGGGCCTGACCGCATAAAAGCCAAAGTAGAGAGAGATAGGGTGCTCATGTGTGTAAATATACCTGTAAATAAAATAAAAATATTCTCGTCTAAAAACAAAAATAAAAGTGGGTTTCTATTTATTTGTAAATATTTGTAAATATAAATTTAAAATAAAAATGAGAAAACTAAAAAAAGAAAATAAAAATACCTTCGCCCTTGTATATCCACCATGTACATAAACTCACTTATATATTTATTTATCCCTATAAATAAATAAAATTAATTTCCTTAAAATCTGTAAATATTCTATTTATTATGGTATAAATAAATAAAACAAAAACAATAAAAATAAAAACAAAATAAAAAGAACAAAATTAAAAACCAAAAATAATATTGTAAATATACCTTGTACATAGATGTATATATATCTATTTATTTCATCCTTGTATATAAATAATAAAAATAATAAAAATAATAAATAATATCTTTTTATTCCTCATTTTATGTTATAAATAAATAAAATATAAAATAGGGATAAAAATGTATAAAAATAACAAATTAAAAATCAAAAATTAAAATTCAATAATGTATATATACCTATGTATAGTACTATATTGTAAATACCCTATATTTATTTTGAAAAATTAATTAAAAATCACCAAAAAATAGAAAAAATTAAAACAAAAATATTTCATGTTTTAGGTTTTTCTTAACTCAGCCTTTTTCTATTTTATTTTGAATTTCCAAATAAATATGAGCTGGCTGATTCTCATTGGTCCACGAGGGTTGTTGACCGCCCGGTCAACTCCCCCTGTGGACCACCTTCCACGGGCTTTGGATACCCGACCCGATTTCTCCTAATTCTAGCATCAAAACACGATCATAGCACACCTAAACCCAGGGTCCTAATCACTCTCCCATCATCCGGGAACCTCGCCCGACATTGATCCTAGGGATCCGTGCTCCATCGAGCCGGACCCGAGCCCTTCTTCCCGGACCTTCCACCATATAAGAGTCGAGCTCCGCCACCCCATTTCCCTATCTTTGGCTCATTTGCTCCCCAACCAGTGACCTCCACCGTCTTGCCGAGAGTGACAGCTCGCCCCAGAGGATGTTGCAGCGAGGAGAGAGTAAGGAGACATCGATCCGGCGAGCTTCCGCCGCCGTGCGCCGCCTGGAGGTAGCGCCAGAGCCTCGGGCCACAACGACCCGCGAGGCAAGGACCAGAGCTAGCGCAGCTCATCCCCAGTCGATCCCTCCATCCAGGTAGTTTAGATTCTTTCCCCTTTTCTCTGATTTTGAGTTTCGCCCAATTCTCGTTGTTGCCGTCCACCTCTGATTCCGGCCACATCCATCTTTGTATCGATCATCGGAATCCCCCATCACGCTCGCCCTTCTCCCGCGCACCTTCTCCGCACCTCCGTCCAACCCAGCTCGCACAGGAGCTGGGGTTCGAACCCCTTCGCTGTTGCATCGCCGGGGTTCGCCCGCACCACCGCACCGTTCACCTTCACAGCCGCTTACGGGGTCGAGGCAGTTTGCCCTCGACCCATGAGCTTTTTGGTGTCATTTTGCAGGTCCCAGGAAGGCTATCTGAGGTCTTCCCATTCGAGCGCCGGAGCTCCTCCTCTGCTGGGGTCGACCGAGCTATCCGGAGCTCCGTTGATTCATCGGAGAGGTCCCATAGACGCGGGAGGCTAAGGCGAAGCTTCCTCGATCATCAGAAGCCCCCGCGGAGGCTTGGAGCGCGCGTACTGGGCCGGCGAAATTCGCCGGCCACTTGTTCTTCGAGGACCTCCAGCAGCCATCCGATGCACCTCCCGCTCCAGTTCGTATCACAGCCGTCCGTCTGAGGAGCCACCAGCAGCGTCAGATCTTTGGAGGAGTGCTCTGGACCGTCCGATGGCCGAGGTTTAGCCACAACGCTTCCCCTCCGTTCGATCCCCCACGTGGAGAGGCCCTGATCGTCCGATCAGCCCGATGAGTCTAGCGTTGGAGTGCCACCCGTTCTCGACCGTTCGATCCACCACGTGGCACGCATCCGACCCTCGGATTTAATAAAGGGTAATTTATCCCTTAGGCCCTTATCTTTAGTATAGTTTCGTTTCAGTCCTGTAAATTTTTTTAGGATTTTATTTACGTTGGTACATTTGCACTTTAGACCCTGTCTGTTTCTATATTTGCACATATGCCCCTGTTTGTAGTGTAGCACGTGCATCGACACGTGCTTTGTTGGGTATTTTGCATGTCTAGCTCTATAGTTCTACAATGTTATGGAATGAATGAAATGTTTTAATTAATTGCAGATATGCCCTTGTGAGTGCTTTTTATGCGCATGTGCGTTATATTCGTGGGTAAATTACATTAAGTTTCCTGGGCATTTAATACTTATTATTATTTAGCCCAGGAACTTTATTTCTTTGCATATAGATCCCTGTGTGCCCCAGACACGCGCCGCGCGCGTGATTTCTTGGGAATTTTGCACCGGACCCCCCAGAGCTTTGGATATTTACGTACAGGTCCCTGTGTACTGTGCCTAGGTTTTATTTTTGAATAAAATATCAAACTTACTCCAAATTTCATGAAAATTGGATCCATGGCTCCTGCCATGTTGTACAATTTTCTAGAATTTTTGGAGACATTTTTGTTTTGATTTAATATTTTTAAAAATTCAAAAACATGCATTTTTTTACTGTCTGATTTAAAAATTCACAAAAAATATTACAACTCATCTAAAAATTATAAAAAAAATTTCTACTGTGTGTTTTGTCTTGCTTGATTTTCTGACCAAATTTGGTCATTTTTCATCATATAAAACTCATAAAAATTGAAAAACACCTAAAAACTTATAAAAATTCTAATAATTATTTTCAAAATCCAAAAACAATAATTCCAGTGCCCAAATTTTCCTTAAACGTTTTAGTTTATAGGACAATTGACTCCAGGAGCTAAATAGGCCTTTTTGCATTTTAAATTGGCCTTTTACTCCTGACTGGACAGTACCTCCAGTTCTTTGCCTTGTTTTATTTTTAGAAAATTTAATAAACATCAGGAAAATCCCAAAAATTCACTAAAAATAGTAAAAACATAAAACACACAAAAACATTTTTATTTGAATTTTTGATTGATTTTTGATGCATTAAATAATTGCTTGAAGTTGGTCGTTTTACTTGTTTGCCTTATTTTCTTAAATAATTCAAAATCCAAAAAAATAGAAAACCGAAAAACCCACCAAAAATAGTTTCTTTTTATTTTTATTCTTTTTGACTACTTCGTAGGCCGCAAGGCCATCACGTGCTCCCTGAGTCTGACCCTGGTCGCTATATCATGCTAATCTAATAGCCAGGACCGCTATCGCTTTTATTTGATTTTTATCTTTGTTTGGTGGTCTGCTTTACATTTTCTTGATTGACCGAGAGGCTCTTGAGCGACTGAGGTCGCAACGACCTTTGTTTATATTTTTCCATCCTTAGTTGCTCGGGTTTTTTGTGTCATCAGAATGGCGCCGTTGCCGGGGAGCACAGCTTAGTAGTCGATTTATTTTTCCCGCGGTTTTCTTTTCGCAGCTTTTTGTTTAGATTTTTGCTTATATATTTTTCTGACACTGTTTATACAATAATCTGGTCTGACACTTTGTCTGTTTCTTGCGAGGTCCCGAGGACCGAGGCGGCGACTCTCGAGTAGCCGGCGCAACCGCGGGAATCGGAGGCGGCTCCCTTCTGCACGGAGTCGTAGGAGAGCGTGAGGAGCAGCTTAGTGTAGAGTAATTTAGATTTATTTCAGCACATTCTATTTGAACTGTAATAACACAGGGACATCAGGACTTGGACTTTCTTCTTTGGGTCTGTTTCGCCGAGCACCGGTGTGCTCGGGGGACCCTTTAGCTAGTTTAGATTTTTCGCAGCTTTTTCGCAGCTTTTAGATTTTTTGCTGCCTTTTACGGTTTTACGCGGTTTTTCTCGAGCCCCTAGCTTTAGGACTTTCTTATTGATTGTGTCGTACTCAGTAGGATCCACACACCTAATAGATTGCTCGTACCTATAGATCGTTAATTGGACCTACTAATAAATCATTAATAAAAATAGCTGACTCACTTGCCTTAGAGCCTACGCACCATGAGCCTGCCCCGTTAAGCGCTACTCCTGAACTCGACCTGTTGAGAAGAGGAGGGGTGGGTCTAGACCGGACTTTTGGATCGAGGGCGATTGACCAGCTAGACGGTGCTTTCGAGTAGAAGTTGCCTGCTAAGGACTTGGTTTTTACCGCTGCACCATTTAGGTAGTTTTATTTCTGTCTTTAAATTCTGCGTTGATCATATTGCATGTATAGTGCTGGAGACAGGTACGTATTTCTATCTTTGCATGCATGATTGATTTTCGCGCATCGACTTTTTCGTCTTCTCCCCCCTGTTTTTGACTTAATAACCAAGAGAACCGAAAAATTTGTTAGGCGTTTTTGCTTGCATTAAAAATATCTAAAAAAGAAAAACCATAAGATTGGGACTGCTAAAACTATCGACCCTAAAAGACACCTGACTTAAAAATTTGTCTTGGGGAGAGCAATCCCCTCATTGCTTAGTTTGGTTGTGCGAGAGAGTGAGCCATACACTAGGTAAAGCCCTCCGGTACTCATCTCGACTGATTACCGACTCTTTTGTGCGGGACAGTCGATTGGGAGAGTATCGGGTGTCCCAGCAGGTCACGTAATCGCTCTGATATTTTGATTGTTCACCAAAATAAAAATTGACAAGATAAATTGACCGAACCTTTACGGTCTTCAGCTCGCGTTGCGTTGGTGAACTGGGGGTTTACTTGTACTCATAGTTTTTCCAGATCTCATCCACACTACTCGCCAGATCACGATGATGGGCAGGAGGTCTCTTAGGCAGCCTTTGGCTGCACCGATTTTTAGCACTCCGGCCCATTCATCTAGGTCGGTTCGTGGGAGCTCAAACCCGCTCTCCGAACCCGAGTATGACTCCGCCCTGTTCCCTCTCGACCACCCTTCTTCTTCTGAGACCGAGATACCAGTGCCAGAGGAGAGACAGACAGACGATTTATCGGCACCTGAGTTCGGTTGTTTTGATTTTTTAGAGACGATGGCTGGCAATTCTGATGATCGCACTGGAGGTCCACGAGGAGATCAGCATTTCGTTTTGGACCAGGGTTCGATCAACTCCACCCTGATCGCCTCCCTCGAGTCAGTACAGCAGCAGCTGAGGGATCAGGGGGCATTCATGATGGACATGAGGCGAGAGCTTGAGCAGTTGAGAGCCGACCGCGAGAACCACGGAGGAGGTGGACCCGTCGATCCTGCAGCCGGAGGAGGACCCGACGATCCTGCAGCCGGAGCAGGCGGAGCAGGAGGAGCAGCACCACCATTGAGATCGATGCGGGAGAACCACAATCTCGGGTCGACTTTGACACACCGTTGGGTGGTGCTACCAGCCATCGTGGGGGACTTCAAGTTCCCCCCAACACTTTGCAGCTCCTTCCCCGGTTTCACGATTTGGCTCCTGAGGAGCCTCATCTCCACCTGCAGGAGTTTGAGATGATTTGCAGTACTGTCCACGATCGTCAGGTGGACCAGGATACTATCAGGATGATTGCCTTCCCCTTCTCTTTGGCAGACAGAGCAGCCACCTGGCTGAAACATCTGGGGAGGTTTGTTTACACTTGGGAGCAGCTCTACGCCGAGTACTTGCATAAGTACTATCTACTCTGGGTGGACCAATACAGCGAAAGCCCTGATCAGTAACTTCTCCATGCTCACCAACGAGCAGTTCCATGAGGCATGGGAGAGGTTTTGAGAGCTGACCGACAGATGCCCGCACCACGACATTTCCAAGCCGAACCTTGTTCAGAGCTTCTTCGGCGGGCTGACACCAGAACTTCAGGGCTTGGTGAACGCTTCTTGTGGCGGGTCTTACTTCGCCAAGGATCACGACCAGGTCTGGGCCATCTACGAGGAGATGGCCGAGAACTACATGGTGATGTCCCAGACCCGGTTGTACGCTCAGGGCAGACCCCAGCAGGCAGGACCCGTGCAGTACCAGAGGATAGCACGGGTCGACGCCGGTCCTTCCAGATCGTCTGCAGTAGCAGCAGCACAGGCAGAGTCTACAGCTGCGGACATGGGCATCATTAGCGAGAAGTTGGATCGGATGGAGCTGATTGAGAAGAAGCAGTGCCAGGGCATCACTCAGATGGAGCAGATGGCACAGACTCTGAGCGACATGAAGACCCAGCTCATGTGTCTCCAGGAGGCACAGACGGCTTCCCAGCCCCGTCTTCTGTCGCGAGGCGATCACGGCAGCAGCAACAACTCGTCCCAACGCTTCAGCTCACACCAGCAGCCTAAACAGGTTCACCTTGTACAGGCGGAGCCGTACCAGCAGCCGTAGCCCATCTACCAGTCACCACCATCTCCAGGCTTGAAGATGGTGGTATACGAGCCGGATCAGCCTCTGGCAGTACTCCCGCCAACCCAGGATGATGCAGAGCCGTTGATGGATGTCAACGGGATTTGGTATGACTGCCCTCAGCCTGGTATCCGACGAGACCATCCCGGATTCCAGTGGGGGACCGGAGGTACCCAGCCCCAGCAGCAGCCGTCAGGAAAGGGTGGTCAGTACAGCCATCAGAGAGAGCACCAGCCGCAGCAGCAGCCCGCAGTGTATCCACCACCACAGCAGCAGCAGTCATTCTATGGTCCTCGTCCCTATCAGCAGGGACAGTCGTGGAGGCGTGAGCAGCCTCACCAGCAACAGCAGCATCACCCATACCCCTCTCAGCCACAACAGCAGATCCAGCAGCCTCACTACCAGAGAGGCTCCCCGTCGGGTTCCCATGAGAACCCTGTCTTGGATGACATAGCCCGCCTCCTCACGGATCAGCAGACTACCTTCAGACAAGAGATGGACGAGTTTTTCCAGGAGATGCGGGACATAGTGAGAGGGAAGGCCTCCATTCCTGTCCAGATTGAGCCGAACCCCAACAACCTGAAGCGGAAATCTGAGCAGGTAGCTTGTACTGAGTATACCAATCCTAGTGATGCATTTGGTGATATGACTGGATATCTGTTTGATATTGATTTTGTCACACTTAGGAGCGGTAGGATGCCAACATGCGGCGCCTCGTCTGAGCGACATCATGAGGATCCACCTAGAGCACCCGACGAGGAGGATGACGACGGTGGTACTGATGCCACCAAGGATGCTGATTCCACCGGCGGTACTGAGGCCGCCGTTTCACTAGTTCGAGGAGGTGGTACTGAGGCCACCCACGATGCCGAGCCAGAGTGCGGTACTGAGGCCGCGAGTTTTACAGCTGAGCCAGTTGATGGTGGTACTGAGGCCACCCATACTTCTGAGAGATATGTTGTTTTTCCTTCTTCTGCACCTGTAGCCCGGAACATTTCTGTGAATAAAGGAAAAGGTTTATTTTCTTCTAGTCCCACTGTGGTGCATGATGTATGTGTGGATCCGGTCGTCGAACCATCTTGACCTTTTCCTAGTCCTTCATCTGAGAAGGACCCAGTGATCCCCTTCCCTAGAGCCCTTCATATGGGGAAGAAAACATAAAATCCCAAAAAGAAAGAGCAGGAAGAGTTCAGCCAGCAGATGATAGACCGATTTCACATACAGCTGACTCTTCAAGAGGCTTTGCAGCACATTCCCCTTCTTCAGCGTTTGTTGAGAGACAGGACCACAGTCAGGAGGAAGAGGAGGAACCACCACTCTGAGATCCATGTGCTGACGAAAGCCACGTGTTTCGCAATCCAGAACCGTCTGTCGGCCAAGAGGACAGATTCAGGAGCCCCTTACGTCAGATGCCATATCAGTGAGCAGAGGTTCGACCGTACTCTATTAGATAGCGGATCATCGATCAACCTCCTTCCGGCATCCCTTCTCGACCGCTTCGAGTTGGGCACTCTTAGACAGAGCAGGACAGTCCTTCAGTTTGCTGATAGATCTGTCAAGAGGCCGAAGGGGTTGTTGTGAGATGTTGTCGTAACTATTCAGGGCCTGCAATTCCCCGTGGACTTCGTAGTGTTGGACATGGAGATCCCTGATTCAGTGACCGATACCCCCATCATTCTAGGTCGTCCATTCTTGGCCACAGCCAAGGCGGTGACTGATCATGATAGCGGGAAGGTATACTTTCGCATCGAGGGCGAAAGTGTACAAATAGAGACGGTCGAGGACAGCAGAGCCAGAGAGAGATCATGCTCAGAGACCACTTCAGATACAGAGCAGCTGACCGATACAGGGCTAGACATCCACCAGGACTGTGACTTTGTGATCACAGACGATGAGGCAGTTTGGGCAGACCCAACAGCACAGGCCATCCTCTCATTTTCAGACACCGCTGATGCAGAGATGACAACAGAGGAGAGCTTGGATAGCACATGCCTGGTTCAGGATATTTTAGAGGCAGCAGAGCAGGTTCTCGACCGCGACACGGATGTTCGTGATGATGGTGGTTCTGATGCCACCTTGTGTGATGCAGATCCCTCGGAGTCAGAGTCTGAGTGGGCAGATTGTGATGATTACATGCCAGACCTGATTTCCACTGAGCCTACAGCTGAGAAGGAGGTAGATGCCGAGCAGATCAGAGACAGTTCAGTTGAGCAACCTTCTTCAGATCCAATTTGCGAGAGTACGTTCTCATTCTCCCGGGCAGATTTGGCAGCATACACGCGACTTCTTTCGAAGCCAGATTTGCCAGCACCCAGTTGTCCAGAGCTGAAGCCACTTCCTTCGTCGTTGAAGTATAGATTCCTTGCGGGTGAGCATGAGATGTACCCAGTCATTATCTCAGCCGATTTGACTGGAGAGCAGGAATCCCGTCTGATGAGGGTTCTTGAAAAGAACCGCAAGGCAATAGGATGGATCGTAGCAGATCTCCAGGGGATTAGTCCGGCCCTGTGCTCCCACCATATCTATCTCGAGGATGAGGCGAAGCCGTCGCGTGAGTTCCAGCGGTGGCTGAACCCAAATATGAGAGAGGTTGTCATGAAGGAAATTTCGAAATGGTGGAGCGCCGATTTTATCTATCCCATCTCCGACTCCAAGTGGGTCATCCCTTTGCATGTGGTGCCCAAGAATACGGGCATCACTACAGTGATTAGCAAGTCTGGAGAAGAGATTGCTACATGAGCACCCACTTCTTGGCGGGTTTGTGTTGACTACAGGAGACTCAACCAGGCCACCAAGAAGGATCATTTCCCACTGCCCTTTATTGATCAGATCATTGAGAGACTGGCAGGGAAGAGCCATTATTGTTTTCTGGATGGGTACTCGGGCTACAACCAGATGGCCATCGCTCCTGAGGACCAGGAGAAGACCACCTTTACCTGTCCCTTCGGCACATACGCCTTCCTACGCATGCCATTTGGGCTATGCAATGCCCCTGCGACTTTTCAGAGATGCATGCTGTCGATCTTTTCGGATGTGGTAGGGGAGTGTTTGGAGGTCTTCATGGATGATTTCTTGGTTTATGGCGATGGATCCGACTCCTGTCTTGACTGCCTAGACCGAGTACTTCAGCGATGTATTGAGGTTCGCTTGGTTCTTTCTTGGAGAAGAGTCACTTTATGGTGACTCAAGGGACGGTGCTTGGCCACATCATCTCCAACAGGGGCATGGAGGTTGATCCGGCCAAGGTTGATGTCATTAGAAAACTCACACCACCGTCCAACTTACGGCAGTTACGGTCTTTCCTGGGGCACGTTGGATTCTACAGACGATTCATTCGTGATTTTACTAAAGGTTGCCCGACCGTTGACTGACCTGCTGGCGAAAGACACCGAGTTCCTTGTCGATGACAAGTGTCTTTCGTCGTTTGAGACTCTCAAGCATTGTATTGTTAAGAATCCTGTCCTCCAGCCACCAGATTGGTCTCTCCCATTCGAGATCATGACGGACGCCTCCGATTTTGTTGTGGGGGCTGTGCTGGGACAGAGGAGGGATGGAGTCCCCTTTGCTATCCACTATGCTAGCCGCACCTTGGATTCCGCCCAGCAGAATTATACAGTCACAGAGAAGGAGATGCTAGCAGTAGTGTTCCCCCTAGATAAGTTCAGATCTTACATCATTGGATCTAGAGTGACTTTGTACACAGATCATACCGCCATCCGATACCTCATGGCAAAGAAGGATGCTAAGGCCAGACTGACTAGATGGATCCTTCTACTCCAGGAGTTCGACATTGAGATCAAGGATAAGACTGGAGTTAAGAATGTGGTGGCGGATCATCTCTCCCGTTTAGAGCAGCCTGAGGAGTCTGAGCAGATCGATCCCATTTGTGAGACCTTCCCAGATGAGGTGATCCTTGCTATCGCCTCACTCCCATGGTATGCCGACATTGTGAACTTTCTTGTTGCTAAGAAAGTCCCACAAGGTTGGCCCAGGCAGAGGCTTGAGACCTTCCTCGCGAAGGCCAAGTTCTACCACTGGGAGGATCCCATCCTTTACCACGAAGGAGGGGATAGCATCTGGCGTAGGTGCATTCCTCAGGAGGAGCACCATAGCGTCCTCACTTACTGCCACAAGCTTGAGGCAGGAGGACATCATTCTGGGAGGAGAACGGCACAGAAAGTGCTCCAATCCGGCTTGTGGTGGCCTACCCTCTTCAAGGACTCTGATGAGTTCGTGAAGAGGTGTACTGACTGTCAGAGGATGGGCACTTGTGGACAACGTGATATGATGTCGATGCAACCCATTCACTTCTGTGAGGTTTTTGACGCATGGGGCATCGATTTCATGGGTCCATTCCCTAAGAGTCAGGGATTTGAGCACATTCTGTTGGCCGTTGACTATGTTAGTCGTTGGGTTGAGGCTATCCCCGCCTGAGCCGCTGATGCCAGGACAGTTTGCAGATTTTTGAGGAAGCACATCATCACGCGGTTCGGGGTACCTCGAGTATTGATTTCAGATGGGGGTCTCATTTCATCAACGACCAGGTGAAGGCACTTGCTAGAGAGTTTGGCATAGATCATCGTGTTGCTACACCTTACCATCCTCAGATGAATGGTCTAGCCGAGGTGTCAAACAGGGAGATCAAGACTATTTTGCAGAAAGTCGTCCGCCCTGACCGAAAGGATTGGTCACAGCTTTTGGACTCGGTCTTGTGGGCATATAGGACGTCTTTCAGGACACCATTGGGCACATCTCCCTTTCGCCTCGTTTATGGCAAGCCATGCCATTTACCTGTTGAGTTGAGGCACAAGTCACTTTGGGCAGTCACAGATATTCTTTTAGATCCAGATAGTGTAGGAGACCAGAGGAGGGCAGAGTTAGCAGCCCTGGAGGAGCTTCGTGATACCGCCTTCTCAAACAGCCTACAGTATAAGGAGAGAGTGAAAGAGTGGCATGATTCTCACATCAGCCACAAGCATTTTGAGCCTGGACAGAGAGTATGGCTGTTTGATGCTAGGCTTCGTCTATTTCCAGGGAAGCTACAGAGCAAGTGGAAAGGACCTTATCTTGTGAGAAAGGTACACGACAACGGTAGCATTGATATATCTGAGTTGTCTTCTGAGAGTACCTTTCGAGTGAACGGCCAGCGGCTCAAGCCATTTCTAGATCATGAGCCGCAGGTCGTTGATGTTGCCCCTATTCACTTTGCGTGAGATGTGGTCTCTTGACTCACATCTATTGCATCTCACGCCTGATTATCACTGTTCTTCCGACCTGTATAGATCTAGTTGTCCATATCACTCTATTCTTTAGTCCCACATCCCTTTTCTCATCTTATGATTATGCTATACTTAGGGTGTACTTTACCCTAACTATAGGGGGATGCAGGACCTTCGGGTATTCTGTTCATTCTTTCTACCCCTGTTTTGCTGCCTATACTTAGGGATATTTTACCCTAAGTATAGGGGGGGGGGCAGACTCCGTACATCCTTCACTCGGATTTCCCTTCATGTACAGCTTGCTATACTTAGGATTATTTGATCCTAAGTATAGGGGGAAACCACCGAGTTCTCTTCATCATATTCATTCATTCATCTCTGTATCTAGCCATTCCTTTTCACTTCCCTTTACAAAGCACGAGTTATGTCTTCTTCATCGCTCTTGATCACTCTGAGGACATCGTTCGAGATAAGTATAGCGGGGTTGTGTATATATTTCATATATACTTTAGCCATAACTCGTACTTTGTGTGAGTATGTTAATAAATAAAAATGGCTAAATGGCTAAAAACCCTAAAAATCACGAAAATTAAAAATTTTTCCTGTAAATAATCATTCTTTTATTTGCACATACATAGCTAGTGTACAAAATTATTTTTGTAAAAATGTTTCAAAAATCTTTTGTGTAAAGTTTGTGTAAATATTTTCTTATCAAAATTATGTATATAGTACAAAATTTTTCCAAAATATTTTGAAAATCAAAAGTTTGCAAAAATCTTGTGTAAAGGTGTGTACATATTTTGCAAAACTTGCATTTCATGCATTCATCCATTCATGATTTCAAAACATTTTGCAAAAATTTTGCACGATTGTAAATATTTGTATAGTTTTTCCTGGATCATGGTTGACATTTAAACTAGCCTGGAATTAAATTGGGAAATGGAACTTGATTAAGATCTTAATCCACATAATTCTAAGAGGAACCTTATAGGGCTTAGGGTTAAGGCTTTTCAGGTCCATGGGACTTAATTCTTTGAGTCCACTAGGATATGAGCATATGTCATCTTGATGAGCCTAAGTAGAGCACTTAACAACACACACATGACTCTTAGAGACAATGGCTTGACTTGCACCAGCACTTTACACATAGCTCTCCACGGATGAGGTGGTGAGGAGGCAGTTTCCTTTGGCTTGGGGTAGCATATGAGAGTAGTACTTCTAGGCAGGACCTCTCTTCTTCTTCTAGCGAAGGAAGTGCGTCTCAACTTGGTCTAGTGGTGATGAAGGCTAAAGACAAAAGCTGTGGGTTGCAATAAAGCTTCAAAAGAGGGATAGTCTACTGGCTCAAGAGGAAAATTTCTTGTATATATGCTGCGCCATGTAGATATGTTGTACAGATGCACTTGAAAAAAATGCAAAAAGAACTCCAAAAAAGTGGTGGGTCGGATTGAAAATTTAATAACCCCACCGGAGTGTATATAGTCAAATAAAGCAAAAGCTTATGGTATCCATGTTACATCTCATGAAGCTTGCAGCGGGAGACTTAGCTACACTGGTTGAGCTCCCAAAATTCTATACCTCTTATTCCCCCTCTTCTTGAGCCGGTTGCACTTGAACTTAGAAGGGAATACCCTGCTTCTCGAGGAAAGAGTTGCTAGACCGAGGCATTAGAGTTACCAGGTTGGGGGAGGTTGTTTCTTTGTTACTTCTGAGGTGGGGAGCTACATATCACTTACACTGCATGGAAAGATTCATGGTCATTAGAGTTTGTGTATGTAGACTTGTTCTGATCTGGTTTATTGAGGAGTCTTGTCCATAGAGTGGTGGAACTTAGAGGTTGTTGAGTTTTAAACTTAAGTCCAAATAAGGTTCCGACACATTAATAATCCAAAGATCTGATCGAGCTCCATAATTCAATTTAATGAAGACGAGTTTAATAATTAGCCTTAATCCATGTATATTCTCCTCTTTTTCTTTTTTCTTTTTCTTTCTTTCTTTTTCACTTCTTTTTCAAATAAGTGTTTGCTAAGGGACTAGCAAAAGTTAAGTATAGGGGGGGTGATGAATACCCATTCATCACTCTTTATTCTTATATTTTAGCTACAAAAACCTTTGCAAATACATGTATATTCATGTAAATACAAATAATTACCAAAAGCATGCATTGTATAAAGTTTAATAATTAGCATGTTTTTGTGCAAAAATAAGAGAATAAAAAGACAAAAGAAAAATAGGAAATATTTAGAATAAATATTGAGCAACCTAACCCAAGGGAGGGCTCAACATGGGCCTGACCGCGTAAAAGCCAAAGTAGAGAGAGATAGGGTGCTCATGTGTGTAAATATACCTGTAAATAAAATAAAAATATTTTCCTCTAAAAACAAAAATAAAAGTGGGTTTCTATTTATTTGTAAATATTTGTAAATATAAATTTAAAATAAAAATGAGAAAACTAAAAAAGAAAATAAAAATACCTTCACCCTTGTATATCCACCATGTACATAAACTCACTTATATATTTATTTATCCCTATAAATAAATAAAATTAATTTCCATAAAATCTGTAAATATTCTATTTATTATGATAAAAATAAATAAAACAAAAACAACAAAAATAAAAACAAAATAAAAAGAACAAAATTAAAAACCAAAAATAATATTGTAAATATACCTTGTACATAGATGTATATATATCTATTTATTTCATCCTTGTATATAAATAATAAAAATAAAAAAATAATAAATATTACCTTTTTATTCCTCATTTTATGTTATAAATAAATAAAATATAAAATAGGGATAAAAATGTATAAAAATAACAAATTAAAAATCAAAAATTAAAATTCAATATTGTATATATACCTATGTATAGTACTATATTGTAAATACCCTATTTTTATTTTGAAAAATTAATTAAAAATCACCAAAAAATAGAAAAAATTAAAACAAAAATATTTCATGTTTTAAGTTTTTCCTAATTCAGCCTTTTTCTATTTTATTTTGAATTTCCAAATAAATATGAGCTGGCTGATTCTCATTGGTCCACGAGGGTTGTTGACCGCCCGGTCAACTCCCCCCTGTGGACCACCTTCCACAGGCTTTGGATACCCGACCCGATTTCTCCTAATTCTAGCGTCCAAACCCGATCATAGCACACCTAAACCCAGGGTCCTAATCACTCTCCCATCATCCGGGAACCTCGCCCGACATTGATCCTAGGGATTCGTGCTCCATCGAGCCGGACCCGAGCCCTTCTTCCTGGACCTTCCACCATATAAGAGCCGAGCTCCGCCACCCCATTTCCCTATCTTTGGCTCATTTTCTCCCCAACCAGTGACCTCCACCGTCTTGCCGAGAGTGACAGCTCGCCCCAGAGGGTGTTGCAGCGAGGAGGGAGTAAGGAGACATCGATCCGGCGAGCTTCCGCCGCCGTGCGCCGCCTGGAGGTAGCGCCAGAGCCTCGGGCCACGACAACCCACGAGGCAAGGACCAGAGCTAGACCAGCTCATCCCCAGTCGATCCCTCCATCCAGGTAGTTTAGATTCTTTCCCCTTTTCTCTGATTTTGAGTTTCCCCCAATTCTCGCCATTGTCGTCCACCTCTGATTCCGGCCACATCCATCTCCGTATCGATCATCGGGATCCCCCATCACGCTCGCCCTTCTCACGCGCACCTTCTCCGCACCTCCGTTCAACCCAGCTCGCACAGGAGTTGGGGTTCGAACCCCTTCGCCGTCGCATCGCCGGGGTTCGCCCGCACCACCGCACCGTTCACCTTCACAGCCGCTTACGGGGTCGAGGCAGTTTGCCCTCGACCCAGGAGCTTTTTGGTGTCATTTTGCAGGTCCCAGGAAGGCTATCTGAGGTCTTCCCATTCGAGCACCGGAGCTCCTCCTCTGCTGGGGTCGACCGACCTCTCCGGAGCTCCGTTGATTCATCGGAGAGGTCCCACAGACGCGGGAGGCTAAGGCGAAGCTTCCTCGATCATCAGAAGCCCCCGCGGAGGCTCGGAGCGCGCGTACTAGGCCAACGAAGTTCACCGGCCACTTGTTCTTCGAGGACCTCCAGCAGCCGTCTGTTGCACCTCCCGCTCCAGTTCGTATCACAGCCGTCCGTCTGAGGAGCCACCAGCAGCGTCAGATCCTTGGAGGAGTGCTATGGACCGTCCGATGGCCGAGGTTTAGCCACAGCGCTTCCCCTCCGTTCGATCCCCCACGTGGCAAGGCCCTGACCGTCCGATCAGCCCGAGGAGTCTAGCGTTGGAGTGCCACCCGTTCTCGACCGTTCGATCCGCCATGTGGCACGCATCCGACCCTCGGATTTAATAAAGGGTAATTTATCCCTTAGGCCCTTATCTTTAATATAGTTTCGTTTCAGTCCTGTAAATATTTTTAGGATTTTATTTACGTTGGTACATTTGCACTTTAGACCCTGTTTGTTTCTATATTTGCACATATGCCCCTGTTTGTAGTGTAGCACATGCATCGACACGTGCTTTGTTGGGTATTTTGCATGTCTAGCTCTGTAGTTCTACAATGTTATGGAATGAATGAAATGTTTTAATTAATTGCAGATATGCCCCTGCGAGTGCTTTTTATGCACATGTGCGTTATATTTGTGGGTAAATTACATTAAGTTTCCTGGGCTTTTAATACTTGTTATTATTTAGCCCAGGAACTTTATTTCATTGCGTATAGGTCCCTGTGTGCCCCAGACACGCGCCGCGCGCGTGATTTCTTGGGAATTTTGCACCGAACCCCCCAGAGCTTTGGATATTTACGTACAGGTCCCTGTGCACTCTGCCTAGGTTTTATTTTTGAATAAAATATCAAACTTACTCCAAATTCCATGAAAATTGGACACATAGCTCCTGCCACGTTGTAAAATTTTCTAGAATTTTTGGAGACATTTTTGTTTTGATTTAATATTTTTAAAAATTCAAAAACATGCATTTTCTTTACTGTCTGATTTAAAAATTCACAAAAAAATATTAAAACTCATCTAAAAATTATAAAAAAAAATTCTCTACTGTGTGTTTTGTCTTGCTTGATTTTCTAACCAAATTTGGTCATTTTTCATCATACAAAACTCATAAAAATTGAAAAACACCTAAAAACGTATAAAAATTCTAATAATTATTTTTAAAATCCAAAAACAATAATTCCAGTGCCCAAATTTTCCTTAATTTCTAGTTTATAGGACAATTGACTCCAGGAGCTAAATAGGACTTTTCGCATTTTAAATTGGCCTTTTACTCCTGACTGGACAGTACCTCCAGTTCTTTGCCTTGTTTTATTTTTAGAAAATTAAATAAACATCAGAAAAATCCCAAAAATTCACTAAAAGTAGTAAAAAACATGAAATACACAAAAACATTTTTATTTGAATTTTTGATTGATTTTTGATGCATTAAATAATTTCTTGAAGTTGATCGTTTTACTTGTTTACCTTATTTTCTTAAATAATTCAAAATCCAAAAAAATTATAAAACCTAAAAACCCACCAAAAATAGTTTCTTTTTATTTTTATTCTTTTTGACTACTTCGTAGGCCGCAAGGCCATCACGTGCTCCCTGAGTCCGACCCTGGTCGCTATACCAGGCTAATCTAATAGCCAGGACCGTTATCGCTTTTATTTGATTTTTATCTTTGTTTGGTGGTCTGCTTTACATTTTCTTGATTGACCGAGAGGCTCTTGAGCGACTGAGGTCGCAACGACCTTTGTTTATATTTTTCCATCCTTAGTTGCTCGGGTTTTTCGTGTCATCAGGGCACGGATAATCTCATGAATGGTGTCCACCACTTCGGATTCAGTCAACAATGTTTTGAATTTTTGGACCTCCTCCTTACAAAGGAGTAAGTCGGACTCATCATATACACGAGGAATGCCAAGATCATTATGTAAAGAGGCATCATAGAGGTCAAAAGTGGAACAAGATGTGAATAGCTATGTGGGCAAATGATCTGGCAAAGGATCCCTCTCCTCACAGTCTGAGTCATCCAAAGGTCTCCCAAACTCTTTTTGTGTTTTTAAAATTTTCTCATTTTCTTCTATTTTGGGCGATTGCAAACTCTCATTGACATCCTCAAGTGAACCCATATCATCAAATGAAGGAGAATCGTGATCGCTCTTATTTATGTTAGTGAGGTTGTCAATCCTCTCTCATATGATCCATCATTTGGGTCAAGTGCTCAAGGGTGGACTCCATGAAAGGTGACTCAAACAAATCAGTCTCAGGTGGATGTGAAGGGAAATGTGAAAGTGGGGAGGTGGGTAAAAATTCGAGGTCTGAATCTGTGGCTAGGGAGGATATGTACAAAAGTTAGGAGCGAGGTCCTCCTGGAAAAAGTAGGTGAACTGGTTGGAGTGAATGAGGGATCCACAAAGTCCGGATAAAATATGCTCCAGTTGGACATCTCAAAAGAAGAGGAAAATGATCGGGAGAACACGATATTCAAGTCAAGAGAAGTGAGGGAAAATGCGCAAATGTAGAGAGGCGATCTAGGACACACACAAGCAATCACAGATAAACTCACACAAAACAAACCCTCGATTCACCAACTCAACTCGATAAAGAATGTAAAAACACGGTTTTTTTATCTTATCTGTTTTAGAGTTAGGTGAGAAGTCCAAAAGTTGCACAAACACTTAGGGGCTGAATGGGATTTTGGCACTAATCCTTAGTGTGTGTGCGAGCAAGTAAAAGCGAAGACAATGAGGGGATTACTCGCCCCAATACAAGAATTTTCTTTTTAGTCGATTTTATGGTCAAGTAATATTAGCAGTCCCAATTTTATTAATTATCTCTTTTTTTGGGGGATTTTAATAAAAATGCACACACCTATCAAGGAGTCAATTCCTTTAAGCACCTAGGTCCGAGGCCGCCGGAGCAAAGAATCTCCAGGTGCCTCCTCCTCCTCCTCCAAAAATGAGCTCCAGGTGTGAGTAAAGGCGTGAGACCTGCAGAAAAAATGAAGAGGGTCGAGGGAAAATTGTCACGACACTCCAGTAGTTGGAATGGCGAGGGGAACGCTGAAATTGGAGCTCGCTAGAACAAACTCTGACGCGGGGTGGCGAAGGTCGATCGAACGGGTAAAGGATGAAACGAATGATGGGTATCGAATCGTAAGACTAAGATAAAACTATTAAAGCAAGAAAATGTGAATAAAATGGACCTCGATGGATATAGAAGCCAGAGACAGACCTCGACGGTCGAAGGCCGTAGATGGAGGGTGGAACCGACCCTCAAGGCCTCGCTGAGACGCCCAACTTGGTCGGAGGACAAGTTGTCACTTTCTTCGGTCCATAGCACAAGAATAAGGAGCCAAACGAGGTTAGAATGGGTTTCAAAATCCAAATGGAAGGATGGGGTCAGCTATGTACAGATGGTTGATGGAGCTCAAAGATCGAGGGACATCGGGTGAGGCAGCGATTCAATCCCCAAGATATACCATGGGCGTGTATCATTGATCCATGGGGAGAAAAATCAAGAAGACCGCATCGTGAAACGAATCAAGATGCGTCCTCCAAAAATTGGCGAAATTGAGGCAAAAATCATTTCGGACACTGTATAGATCTCGGTCAGAGAATTGACCGAGGTCAACCAACGGGGTGATATGGTTGGTCCACGTGGACCAACCAGAAAAATCCTCGGAAAAATATTTATAAATTCACTTATAAATAAAAAATGATTTTATTAATTTTAGGTTATTAAATGAAAAATATTTATTTTTTGAATTATTTTATTATAATTTTTATTTATTTTTTAGAGGTTTAAAATTACAAGTTCCCTTTTAAGGGCTATATAAGTATATTTATCTATGTATTTTAATATTATTTTATTATTTTGTATATTTAATTTAATTAATTTGGTTTATTATTTTATATATTTATAATTTAATTTTATACACTTAAATATATTTTTATTTTATTTTTATGATGTATTATGTACATCTATATAAATAGTTGTATTATCTATATTGGTATTAGTATAGGTATTTCATCTATGTCTTTTATACAAGCATTTTATTTTTGTATTTTAATGATGTTTTTCTTCCAGTTTTAATATACATATACATTATAAATATAATTTACAAAATTATAAAAATATAAAATTGTAAAAATAATGAATAATAAATAAAATGAATATTTTAATCGGTATCAATATATAATAAGGGTCCAAAACTCAACTTTCAATTCCTAACTCCAAAAAATATGAAACCACCTTCATTATATATCTTATTAAAAGTTATGTACAATTAAAGTTGATTTTGATACATTTTGAGTTTTTATTTGAGAGATATGGGTCTGGGAAGTCCGGGTTTTGGAAATTTATTCTGACCATAGTTTGTACACTATTTATTATTTTTGTATGAAATCAATTTTGTATTTTTCTATATTTAATTATCTACAGCTTTCATGTTAAAATTTCTTTATTTGAAGTATAAAAAGTGGAACTAAAAAAGGTCCCAAAATGAATAAAGAATAAATTAAATAAAAGGGATTTTTATTGTACTTTGGCCCTTATCTCCCCTACTTTATTCCTTGTCGACTAGTCATCCAGATGCCTAGGTTTCGGGTCATAAAATATTTGCAATATTTTATTCTTTTTCTTTTATTTTCTTTATTCTATAATTTTGGCTTTAAAAATCGTATTTTACATACTATTTACACAATGATGCATGAATGATAAAATGCCTAAATTAAGCCTATTTACAAGCATTTACTAGGGTTTTTAAGGCCAAAATGATAGAATAAAGATGATGAAATGGAGGTTCACCATTCCCCTATACTTGCCTTTGCTACTCCCTAGCAAACACTTATGAAATAAGTGCAGAAAAAGAAAAACAAAGAAAAGAAAAAGAAGAAAATTGGATTTAATTTAATGATCAAATTTGTCTTCACAAAATCAAAGTTTGGAGCTTAAGACAGACCTTTGGAATTTTAGTGCGGGCGGGCCCTTAATGGGAATCAGATTTGAAATGCAACAACCTTTGAGAATCCCAAAACACTGCTCAAGTCCCCTCAATCGTCAGGTCAAAATACTTCAACTCATGCGCAAACCCTTATAACTATGAATCTGACTCGTACAGTGTATGGGATAGTAGCTCTCCCCAACTGAAATGACAAAGAGACTAAATTTTCCAGTATGACAGTCCAGTGATTCCCCGATCCAATAACTCATTCCTCGAGGAGCAGGGTATTCCCTTCTAAGTTCAAGTGGCAACCAGCTCAAGAGGAGGGGGTGAAGAGAAGAATGGACGGTAGCCAGTGTAACTACCTATCCTAGGATGCAAGACCAGTGTAGTAAAGTCATCCAGTTGTAGGCTTATATAATTTGTCTTTGAAGCTCAAGCTTGCTTATTGGCTATACAAATATATACACTCCAACTAGAATTTTTATTTTTGTACAAGCCTGTCCACTTTCTTTTGGATTTTTTTGAAATACTATTCAAAACAACGATTACATAAGGAGTTTTTCCTCTTGAGCCAGTAGGCTATCCCTCTTTTGAACCTTTATTGCAACCCACACTCTCCTGTCTTTAAAACTTATCATCATCGGATAGGTTAGGGTGCACTTCCCTCCCTAGAGGAGGACAAATGTTTCTACTTGTGTGCATCTCATACCGACAAATCCAACCCCCTCACCACTCCAACTGAGTTGAGCCAAGGGAAAGGTGTAGGTGTCCAAGTTAGGTAATTATCAACAAGAGTCGTGCGTGTGCTCCGAAATACTCTACTTAGGCAATCAAGAATCCATTGAACCAAAGCTTGTGATCATCAAAGAGTTAAGTCAACTAGACCTGAAGTACCTCAATTCCAGGTCCTATAAGGTTCCTGTTATTAGGTAGATTTTAAGGTCCCACCAAGCTCCATTCCTCGAATTTTACTTAGACTTTTTAAATTATCAAACTCAATCCAAAAAATGCCAATGCTATGCAAATGCTATGCAAAATCCAGAAAATATTTTTGTGATGCAATTTTCAAAGATTTTGAACTTTTATGGGTTTTTGAAAAGATGATGCATTTGCATTTTTTGTGTTTTTCAAAAATATTTTTCACATGTTTTTGATATTTTTAATTTTGCAAATGTTTTTGGGATTTTTGAAAAACAAAAGTTTTTGGTTAAAAACTAGGTACAAATATTTACACATGGATGCATCTTATATTTACAAGAATTAGAGTTTAAGAATTTATAAGGGGTAAGTGGTCAATTTTGTAGATAAAAAGAATTTAGGTGAGATGTATATATTCCTCAAACTTATTTGAAAAAGGTTTTTCGAACAATTTGGAAAACCAGTCCAAAATAATTTTTACAAACACTTTTTACAAACATGTACATATATTTGAAAATCATTTTGCAAAGGTTTTCCAAACAATATATATAGATAGATTTTTCAAATATTTTTGCTACCATTTACCAAACATTTGCAAATAGTTTTTCAAACGTTTTATTTCACACAAAGAAAATAATTTTTCAAACAGAATGTTTTACAAAGGTTGAAACCATGTAACAAAACGTTTTCCAAATAGTTTTCAAAAGATTTTTCACAAAGATTTTCAAACTATTTTTCAAACACTTTGCAAAAAATATTTTCACCTGGTTTATTAATTAGTAAGTACAAAAAGAATTTGAGGAATAAGCACATCTTTTTATTAATGTTTTTAATAAATTTTAATGGTATAATTAGCCATAATTATTAATAAGAATACGAAAGTACGAGTTATGGCTAAATTATATATGAAGTATATACAACCCCCCGATACTTCGCTTGAGCTATGTCCTCATAGATCAGAGAGAAAATGAGAAGACATAACTCGTATTGAGTATAGGAAAGTTTAAAGAATAAATGAATGGATGAATGGATTAACGAATAAGAAGTTGACCATCCCCCCTATACTTAGGATCAAATAATCCTAAGTATAGCATATTGTACACATAGCAGGGAGGGTCAAGGGTGGGAATGAACAGATCGTACTCAGACTATCTCCCTTTATACTTAAGGTAAGATATCCCTAAGTATAGATAAGAAGAGGAGACAATGGAGAGGATCAAAGAATAAAAGAACTCAGGGTGAGTATCCCCCTATACTTAGGACAAGGTACGTCCTAATTATAGAAGACTCATAAAAAGGGTGACACCTTTTCAATAGAAAAAGAAGATAGAAGAGGAAAAGAAGAAAAAGAGATCAGAAGATGGAAGAAAGATTGAAAGAATGTTCGCATCACTCCGCCTATACTTGGGGTAAAAGAAGCGCTACGTATATGCAGCAATAGGAGTGATGAAACAGAATGACGAATGAACACTCGACTCATCCATCCCCCATATACTTAGGACAAAGTACATCCTAAGCAAGGCACACACAAGAACAGGGTGGATGAGCAATACTGTAGAGGGACAGAGGTGAACAAAAGCGAATGTACAACAAGATGGATATACAAAAGATCAAGAAGGTCGAAAGAAAACCTTCTTATGGAACAATTGAGGAATAGATCAAGTGTGGTGCAGGTCGACATCGGGTCCTCAGATGACACTAACCGATCAGGGTCAATGAGGTGTAGGTCCTCAGTGGCCCTAGGGTGTGAAGGCACAGACGAGTGAGCGGAAGAAGTATGACTAGGTCCGGCCTTGGGAGTCTCGCTGATATTGAAGTGGAATGGGACGAACTCATCATCATCGGAAGAAGTGTAATCAGTGTCGTCCTACGAGGTCTCGTCCAGGTCAAAACCAAAAGGAACGAAGTCATCAGTGGAAGTAGTTGAACATTGTTCGTCCTCTACAATCTCAACCGGATCATCTTTCTCATCAAAAGGCTTGAATTCGTGAATAAAAGCAACCAAATCGAATCCGACCTTAGTTTCATCAATATATGCCCTCCGCTCAATGGTGTCAATCGTGTAAAACCCGCGGATGTCATCAACACAACACCAATCACAAGAAGCGGAAATTCCAAGGTCTATGCTTTCCGGGTCTTTCTCCTTGGAGAGGAATTCTTAGGTCTCATCATCAGTCATAAATAAAGTCTTTCTGATATTCTCATAAAGATCATAGGCCTCAGGGTCTTCCAGAATAGGTTTAGTCACATTAGGTGTAGGTCTCTAATCGGTAGTGGGTGTAGTGATGACCACTCGCTCTCGTCAATAGGACAGAAGCGAATCTCTCCTGAATCATAATCAATAACAACCTTCGCAGAGGTGAGGAATGGTCGTCCCAAGATGATTGGAGAGTGCTCCCCAGTGGAGGTCTCCATGGGCAATACAACAAAATCAACATGGTATCTCGTTCTCTGAATCAAAATGATAGAGTTTTCAAGGATACCCTTTAGCCTCTTGATAGATCCATCAGCAAACTGAACTATCACCCTGGTCTTCTTGAGAGGCCCTAAGTGAAGAGACTGTACCAACGAGAAGGTTATTATGCTAATCAAAGCACCGCCGTCGAGGAGAGTGTGATCACATGTAAACTCAGAGATGGTGCAACTAATGAAAGGTGTGGCAGTGTTCTTTTTCCTAGGAATGGAACGGTGTGTGATGGCGTGGGCAGTAGCAATGGTCAAGATATGATGGTCCGATCTACTCCTCCGCTTTCTCTTCTTATGAAGAGGATCAGATAAATCAGTCATGGCCTGTTGAAATGGGGCACGGATAATCTCATGAATGGAGGCCACCACTTCGGGTTCAGTCAACAGTTTTTTTGAATTTTTGGACCTCCTCCATACAAGGGAGGAAGTCGAACTCATCATATACATGAGGAATGCCAAGAGTAGTCTGTACAGAGGCATCCTCAGGGTCAAAGGTGGGACAAGATGTGAATGGTTGTGTGGGCAAATGATGTAGCAAAGGCTCCCTCTCCTCACAGTCTGAGTCAACCAAAGGTCTCCCGAACTCTTTTTGTGTTTTTAAATTTTTCTCATTTTTTGTATTTTGGGTGATTGCAAGGTTTCATGGAAATCCTCAAGTGAACCCATATCATCAAATGGTGGAGAATCATGGTTGCTTTTATTTATGCTAGTGAGGTTGTCAATTCTCTGTCTCATATGATCAATTATTTGAGTCAAGTGCTCAAGGGTGGACTCCATGAAAGGTGATTCCAACAGATCAGTCTTGGGTGGATGTGAAGGGAAATGTGAAAGTGGAGGTGGATAAAAATCCGAGGTCTGAATCTATGGCTGGGGAGGATATGTACAAAAGTCAAGAGCAAGGTCCTCCTAGAAAAACGGAGGTGAACCGGCTGGAGTAAACGAGGGATCCACAAAGTCCACATAAAATACGCTTCAGTCGGCCATCTCAAAACAAGAGGAAAATGATCGGGAGAACACGATTGTCAAGTCAAGAGAAATGAGGAAAATGTGCAAATGCGTAGAGGCGATCTACGACCCACACAAGCAATAACAAATAAACTCACACAAAACAAACTCTCAATTCACCTACTCAACTCGGTAGAGAGCGTAAAAACACGATCTTTTTATCTTGTTTGTTTTAGAGTTAGGGAGAAGTCCAAAAGTTACACAAACACTTAGGGGCTGAATGGGATTTTGGCACTAATCCTTAGTGTATGTGCGCGGCCAAGTAAAAGCGAAGACAATGAGGGGATTACTCGCCCCAATACAAGAATTTTCTTTTTAGTCGATTTTACAGTCAAGTAATATTAGCAATCCCAATTTATTATCACTTTTTGGGGATTTTTAATAAAAAAGCACACACCTATCATGGAGTCAATTCCTTTAAGCACCTTGGTGATCAAAATACGAGGTAGAGAGGCAGAAAAGCAATGCAAGCGGCAAAATGATGATGTATGCTAAATCATAAATGCTCACCTTACCTCCAGTACTCTACATGCAAAGATGCTCAGCAAAATTGAAATCTATCTATATGCAGGTGCAAGCCAATGAAATCACTCAAAGTTTCAGAAATTACTACTATCGTGAAGAACCAATGCTAATGACTTAGAATGGAACCTAAGAGTACGATCTTGGAGTCTCCTTAGTGCCAACCACAATGGGTCTTGCAAGCATTGTATGGAGAACTCTAGCGGCGCGGTGGTTCCGAGACTAAGTGAGAAGCAGTTTTATATTTAGCTAGATCCAAACATCACTATAGGCACATGCAATGATTATTAGGTGTTTGTACCTACTCTATCGTCAAGCAATCCTGAAGTTAAGGGCTCAATCACACAAAACGAAGAAAACCAAAATCGAGAAAACAAAGGAAAATATGCAATAAAAACGTGGCAAAATGGTGGTGAGCCCCCAAGTGAACAAACACTTGGAAATTGGGCCCGATTGTCCAAAGTTCAAAAATACCCATATTATTACAAAAATAGTGGTCTCTCTCACACTAAAATTACACAAGTGAATAAATACACAAAAAATGCTCAAAATGCGACTATCTTCTCAAGCCCTCCAAGCCTCCTTTGATGCTAGGTCAGAAATCCTTTCCCACCTTCACGTGGGTGCACATGCACCTTGGGTAGAGCACCTCCCTCGATCTGCGATACCTCACACAAAGTCAACAAAAGAGGGTGATTAAACAAGTCGAACAATGACATCAAATGAATGAGCAAATAAATAAGGCAAAATATAGACAAATATCACAATCAAGCAAAAAGCCGATCTAAGCATTGTTGATCCCTAGCAACGACGCTATTTGTTGAACCGAGATTTTCACGGGTCTAAAGTACGTCTCACACAAGGTGGAGACGCAATCACTGTGGCGACTCGCAAGAACCCCCAATTCAAACAACAATTAACCCACTATTCAGAATCAAATAATGGAAAGCAATATGTGGAGTTAAAATTTATTATAACTCTGCAAAAGATGTGTATAGTGCAAGTAGTGTAGAGTGTCGAACACAAGAAGCAAGAGGATGATCGGGGCAATGGATGCTCAAAAATGAATGTGATGTTTTTTCTATATGTGCTATTTTTTGTGGGTTTTTTATTTTATATTTTTATTTAATTTTTTATTTTTGATGTTTATATTTTTATTTTTAATTTTATGATTTTGTATTTTCTTTTTTATATTTTATATTTTTTCTTTTTCAAGAAAGATATAAACTATATAGAGTATATAAATATAAGAGAGGTAAGAGAGAGATAAAAGTATGTAAAAATATCCATAATATAGGAAATAAAATTTTTTGAAATTTTTATATTAATCTAATGTTTTTGTGATTTTTCTATATTTTTGCTAATTTTTTTTCGTATTTTTAATGTCACAAAATACTCAAAACAGGGAATAAAACAAATTCTTTAATTTAAAATGGAGATGAAAAATACAAAACAGATTCAAAAACTCTCCAAATTAATTTTAAAATAAAGATAATAAAAAAATTAGAAATAGAGATTATATTTTTCGGATTTTTATGGATTTTTTTATAAAATTTTTAGGGGTTTTGCAATTTTTATGAGTTTTCTTTTATATTTTTAGTGATTTTTGGTCAGAAGTTGTAAAATACTTAAATAAATTTAAAATATATTTTTTGGAATTCTTCAAAAGGTTTTAATACTTTTATGTATTTTTTAATGCAAATAGTGATGAAAATGCATGTTTTTTATTTTTTTATAAACATTAGAATGACTCAAAATTGTAAAATAAAAATATAACGTGATAGAGAAATGCAACGGAAAGTTACACCTATTTTTTGATATTTTTTAGAATTTTGCAGATGCATGGAATAAATACAAACAACAAAGAGAAAATACACTCCTAGTAGGGGTATTGTTGTAAATATGTAAAAGTCCAGGGGCTTAAGTGTAAATTTCCAAGAAATTTATAACACAATAAAAATATTTTTGGACCAATTAGAAATAAGCAAACTCCATGGGCCTTCCCTGTAAATTCGCCAACACTCACGTGACAAGCATGAGAGCCTGGCAAGGACCTGATTGTAATTATCAAAAATCTGGTAGATTGAATGCAAAATCTCCAACAATATTATAACGACATACAATAGTTTCTGGGCTTAGGAAGACATAAACCAAACTAAGAGGGTCCACGCAAAATTCCCACCCACGTGACTCGTCATGTGAGGTGACGTGGCATGAATGAATATGCAAATATCAAAAGTTTGAGGGCCAATTTATAAATACTACATATATATACTGTAGATGAAAGCTTCAGGTCCAAATATTAAATATAAAAATGGATGGGGAAAGTTGCAAAATACCCTACGCCTATAGCAGATCGAGCGGCTGATCTGAGCTTGTCTTGACACGTGACGCGCCCACGTGAGCCGATACAGCTTTGCAATCCACAACCAAGATTAGATGCTTCTTTGTTGATCCGACGGCTGGCGGAGGAGGATGATCCATTGACTGCTGTAGCACGGGAAGAACACGGCCAGATCCGACGGCGGAGGGCCCAGGAGGATGAACATAAAAGAACCACCGACGTGGCGACATTCCCCGACCTCGATCTCGGCTTCAGGCACTCCTTCAGGCTTCAAAAACAACCGGGGTCTTCCTGCAAGTCCTTCTAGTGACTGGAGGCTCCAGAAATCCTTAACGACGACCAGGGAGCTCGCGCGAGGCCGCCGGAGCAAAGAAGCTCCAGGTGCCTCCGCCTTCTCCAAAAATGAGCTCCATGTGCGAGTAAAGGTGTGAGAACTGCAGAAAAAATGAAGAGGGTCACGGCAACCTGCGACCCTCTAGTAGGCAGAATGGCGAGGGGAATGACCAAATGGGAGCTCGTTGGAGCAAACTCCGGCGAGGGGTGGCGAAGGTCGATCAAACAGGTAAAGGACGAAACAGAGGATGGGTATCGAATCCTAAGACTAAGATAAAACTATGAAAGCAAGAAAAAGTGAATAAAACAGACCTCGATGTTTGTAGAAGCCAGAGACATACCTTGACGGCTGAAGGCCAAAGATGGAGGGTGGAACCGACTCTCAAGGAACCTGCCCTCAAAGAACCGACCCTCAAGATGTTGGCCTGAGGAGAAGCTGTCACCTTCTCTGGTCCAGGGCGCAGGAACATGGAGCCAAGGTCAAAATGGGGCTCAAAATACAAATGGAAGGATGGGGTCAGCTATGCATAGATGGTTGACAGAACTCAAAGATCGAGGGACAATGGGTGAGGCAACAATTCGATCCCCAAGATATACCATGGGCGTGTATCATTGATCCATGGGTAGAAAAAGTCAAGAAGACCGCATCGTGAAACGATGCAAGACGTGTCCTCCATAAATCGGCAAAATTGAGGTGAAAATCATTTCTGACATTGTGCAGACCTCGGTTAGAGAGTTGACCGAGGTCAACCAACGGGGTGATATGGTTGGTCCACGTGGACCAACCAAAAAAAATCCCCGGAAAAAATATTTATAAATTCACTTATAAAACATTAAACAATTTTATTAATTTAGGTTATTAAATGAAAAATATTTGTTTTCATGAATTATTTTATTATGATTTTTATTTATTTTTTAGAGGTTTAAAATTACAAGTTCCCTTTGAAGGGCTATATATGTATATTTATCTATGCATTTTAATATTTTATTTTTCATTTTGTATATTAATTTTATTAATTTTTTTTATTAATTTATATATTTATAACTTATTTTTATACACTTAAATATATTTTTATTTTATTTTTATAATGTATTATGTACAATTAAATAATAGTTGTATTATCTATATAGGTATAAGTATAGGTATTTCATCTATATATTTTATACACGTATTTTATTTTTGTTTTTAATGATGTTTTTATTCTAGTTTTAGTATATATATATATATTATAAATAATATTTACAAAGTTATAAAATATAAAATTATAAAAATAATGAATAATAAATAAAATGAATATTTTAATCGGTACCAATATATAATAAGGGTCCATAACTCAACTTTCAAACAATAACTCCAAAAAATATGAAACGACCTTCATTAAATAGCTTATTAATAGTTATATATAATTAAAGGAGATTGATAAATTTTGAGTTTTTATTTGAGAGATATGGGTCTGGGAAGTTCGGATTTTGGAAATTTATTCTGACCATATTTTGTACATTGTGTATTATTTTTATATGAAATCAATTATGTAATTTTCTATATTTAATTATCTATAAATTTCATGTTTAAAGGTTCTTTATTTGAAGTATAAAAATTAGAACTAAAAATAGGTCCCAAAATGAATAAAGAATAAATTATATAAAAAGGATTTTTATTGTACTTAGGCCCTTATCTCCCCCTACTTTATTCCTTGTCGACCAAGTCATCAAGATGCCTAGGTCTCCGGATTTTCGGTCATAAAATATCTGCAATATTTTATTCTTTTTCATTTCTTTTATTTATTCTATAATATTGGCTTTAAAAACCGTATTTTACACACTATTTACACAATGATACATGAATGATAAAATTCCTAAATTAAGCCTATTTACACGCATTTACTAGGGTTTTTAAGGCCAAAATGATAGAATAAAGATGATGAAATGAAGATTCATCAGTAGGTACGCTCCATCACACTTTTGGAGATGAATTTGTTCGGTGGTGTAGGATATTGATGAATCCTCATTCACCACTCTTTATTCTTTTATTTTAGCTAATTATCTTGGCAAAGCATAATGTAAATAGTTGTAAATGCAATAAATTAGCAATAAGCATGCATTTGTTAATATTCCATAATTAGCATGTATTTGTGCAAAAATAAAAGAATAAAGAATAAAAGAAAAATAAGGAAATATTTAGAATAAATGTTGAATGACAAACCCAAGAGAGGGCCAAGAATTGGCCTGATCACCAAATAAAATAAGTATAGAGAGATAGAGGCACTCTACCTTGTATATAGGTATATTTATATATATATGGTATATACATAAATTATTTTTATCAAAATAAGAATAAAAACATATTTTTATTCCCTTGTATATATTTTTAAAAAGAAAACAAAAATTAGAAAAATAAAATAAAATTAAAATTAAAATAAAAGTCTCTCTCACCTTATACATAACACATGTAAATATGTATCTTCCCCTATTTAATTTATACTTGTAAATAAATAATAAAAATAAAAAAAATATTTTTGTAATCAAAAAAATATATTGTAAATGTATAAAATATAAAATTAGGGTATTTTTTGTAAAAATAATAAAATAAACATAATTGTCCAAAATACATAAGTATTTTATACATGTATATAATATATTATACTGTATAATACCATAAATTATTTTTTCAAAAAATAAATAAAAATCAAAGAAAAATAGTTTTAAAAATAACAAGCATTTTTTATTTTATACACTTTTTGATTTAAAGTCTTTTATTATTTTTTATTTAATTTGTAAATATTTTTATAAATCCTAATTTCAGAATTTGTAAGTCAGGAGGTTGACCCCGGTCAACCCCCTCTTCCCGGGCTTGACCCGACCCGACCTACTCACCAGACCGTCTTCTCGGAATTTCCTAGTGCGGATCACGCGTGTCCATGCTCCGATTCTTCGCCCGCACCTTACCCATGGATCCAATATCCTCACGGATCCCTAGGGAAGCGTGGATCCTTCTCAGTTCACGCACACTCGCTCGATCTTTCCAACCACGTGGGAATGTGATTAACACGAAAATCGATGGTCTTAAGTTCCACACAAGGTGGGATCTCAGTCGCTGAATCGACCACACGAAATCCGGATTAAAACAACAATTAACCCACAACAGACAAATCAAGCAATGAAAGCACGATGTGGAGTTAAAATTTATTATAACTCTACAATGAATGTGTATAGTGTGCAAGCATGTAGAGCTCGAACACAAGGAACAAGTAGGTAGATCGGGGCAAACAAGCTCAAGAATGAAAGTGATAAAATGTCTATACAAGTGCTATTTTTGTGGGTTTATTATATATATATATATATATTATATATATTAATTTTATTTAATTTTTGATTTTATATTTTTATATTTTTGATTTTTAAATTACTTATTTTGTATTTTATATTTTTTATATTTTCTTTTTTTCTTAATAAGAATATAAAACTATTAAGGATTTATATATACAAGAGAGATGAGAGAGATAAAACTAGGTAAATATAGTTCAAAAAACAAGAAAATAATTTTTTTGCACTTTTTATATTTTTCTAATATTTTTGTGATTTTTTATATTTTTCTTAATTTTTTGGTATTTTGAAAGTTAAAAATACTGAAAACAGTGAATAAAATTAACGGACAAAATTAAAATGGAGATGAAAAATATCAAACAGTGTCAAAAATTCTCCAAATTAATTTTTAACTATAGATAACACAATAAAGAAAATTCAAGAATAGAAAACATGATTTTTAGATTTTTTGTGGATTTTATAAATTTTTATGAAGGTTTTTGGAGTTTTTCTATTTTTATGAGTTTTCTTTTATATTTTTTTAGTGATTTTTGGTCTAAAGTCAAAATATGCAAAAACACACAAAATTTAATTTTTATGGAATTTTTCAAAAATGTTTTATAATTTTTATGTATTTTCTAACACAAATAGTAAAGAAAATGCATATTTTGAATTTTTATAAATAATAAAATGTAAAAATAAAAATATAGCGTGATATCACAATGCAACAAACACACAATGATATTTTTAGGAATATTTAGAGTTTTATAGATGCATGAAATAAATAGAGACAACAAAGAGAAACTACACTACTAGTAGGGGTATTTCTGTCAATATGCAAAAGTCCAGGAGTACATATGTAATTTTTCCACAAATTATATACTGTAATAAAAAAATTGTGGACCAAACAACAAATCCAAAACCCGCAAGGTAGCGTCTGTAAAAGCGTCACACTCACGTGCACAAGACACATGACAGATAAGGACCCGTATGCAATTTTCCAAAATCCTATGAGCTGATATGAAAAATTCCCAAAACTTTATAACTTCATAAATAAGTTCATGGACTAAATATAAATATGAAAAGCTCCAAGGGGTCCCCCACAAAATACCCCGCACCTCACGCGCACATGCACGTGAGGTGACATGACCGAGGACCTAAACGTAATATAGCAAAGTCTGGGGGCCTAGTTGTATATATTACAAAATATTTAAAGCTGCAGATGAAAGCTTCAGTCAATAAATAAATACAAAAATGGTCAGGTGGAAGATGCAAAATACCCAGGGCCGGGCGCAGATCGAACAGTAGTGAGCCAATCACTTGAACACGTGGCAGCCAACCGACGGCCGATGCCCCTTCGCGACTGGCAGCTGAGATTAGATCTAAGCTGGAGATCTGACGGTGCTGACGAGGGGAGATCTGAGGGATGCTGAAGCACGGGAAGAACATGTCTGATCGGACAACGCAGGAGATACTTGGATGGACACGTGAAGAACTGGCCGCCGACGAGATTTGATTTGATGATTCGAGCTCCTCCAGCTACCAGAAGCTCCTTCGATGATCCCCGCAGCTTCCTGGAATGGTCTTCTAGGTCCTGGTGGTGGCAGATGGGGCTGGAGCTCACCGGAGCTCTCCCACGGCGGGAAGACGCTCCAAGCCACTCCGACGACACTCAAAATCGCCTCCAGGCGTGCGTATGCTCCAGGGACCTGCAAAAAGGGGTGAAGAGATTTGCGAGCAAAGTACCGCAACCCTCCAGCGTTCGAGAAGGGGTGGAGGACGACGAGATGGATATCAGCTGGAGCTAACTCCGGCGAGGGGTCATTTTGGTGATCGACTGGACTAAATGCGAATATGGAAGTGGGGATCTATTCCTACGATGATGGCAAATAAAAAATGCGAAGAGAATAGGGAGAATACAGAGCCTCGAAGGTGTGAACATCTGAGGGAGAAACCTCGACGGAAAGACTTGCCGGAGGTGGTGGAGACCGCCTCGATGCTTCCACGACCCGCCTGACGAGCTGAAGATGGAGCTGTGACCTCCTTCTCACAATAGGGCATGAAAGGGGGAGAGAATGGTGGTCAGAAGGGGTTCAAAGTCGAGGAGGAAGGTCAGGGTGGTATATGAATGGTTTGACGAAATGGTTTTGGCGTTCCAAAGATTGATGAATCTGGGGTGCGTCAGCGATCCTATGATCGAGGTAATGCTTGGGCGTGTATCCTCGTTCGTAGGGGAGCAAAAGTCAAGAAGACATCGTCCTGAAATTATGCAAGGAACGTCCTCGAAAAATCCACGAAATGGGACAAAAATGAGGGTCTGACAAGTACCTGACCTCGGTCAGAGAGTTGACCGAGGTCAACCAACGGAGGTTTCTGATTGGTCCACGTGGACAACCAGAAAATTCCTTGGCAAAAATATTTAAAAATTTATTTTAAAATAGCAAATGTTTTTATTATTTTTGGATTATAAAATAAAAAATGTTTTTTATTTTCTAAAGTATTTGATTATGTTTTTTATTTATTTTTTAGAGGTTTAAAATTACAAGTCACCTTTTATTGGTTATGTATAAGTATATTCATCTATATATTTTTATATTTTATTTTTATTTTTATTTTGTATATTTAGTTTTATTATTTTTGCTTATCATTTTATAAATTTATAACTTATTTTTATGGACTTATATATATTTTTATTTTATTTTTCTGATGTATTTCTATAAGTAAATAAATAGATATATAATCTACATAGGTATAGACATAGATATTTCTTCTATATATTGTATATGAGTATTTTCTTTTTATATTTTATTTGTGTTTTTATTCTTGTTTTAATATAAATATATATTATAAATAATATTTACAAATTTGTAAAAATATAAAATTGCAAGAATAAAGAATAATAAATAAAATGAGTATTTTAATCTATACAAGTATACAATAGGGTTCCAAAACTCAACTTTCAAACCGTAGCTTCGCAAAATATGAAACCACCTTCATTAAATAGCTTATTGAAAGTTATATACAATTAAATTTGATTTTGATAGATTTAGAGTTTTTATTTGAGAGATAGAAGTCTGGGAAGTTGAGATTCTGGAATCTTGTTCATATTATAACTTTTTATCTGTACATTATGTTTGTATGAAATCAATTTTGTATTTTTCTATATTTAGTTATCTACAACTTTCATGTACACAGTTTCTTAATGTGAAGTATAGAAAGTGTAACTAAAAATAGGTCCCAAAATGCATAAAGAATGAATTAAATAAAGGTATTTTTATTGTATTTTGGCCCTTATCTCCCCCTACTTTATTCTTGGTCGACCTATTCATCTAGATGCCTAGGTCTCGGGGTTTCGGGTCATAAAATATATACAATATTTTATTCCTTTTCTTTTCTTTATTCTATAATTTTGGCTTCAAGAACTGTATTTTATACACTATTTACACACACATGCATTCATGCTAAAATGCATGACTTAAGGGTATTTACATGTATTTACCAAGGTTTTGAAAGCCAAAATGGTAGAATGAAGATGATGAAATGGAGGTTCATCAGAATGCTATAAATTGTCTCATCCGCGCCCCCAGGTCGGTAGCTCGAGCCACACCCTTCTCTGCTACCCTAGAAACCTCTGCCTTGGTGACTGCAACCGGAGGCCACCTTCAGTCATCGGAGAGGTGTTGTGTAGCCGACGCTTACATATCGTGGCCGGAGCACCGCCACGAAGAGCCTCCTCCACCAGCTGCAGCAAAGTCGAGGCAAGGACCCAGTCGTTCTCCTCCCCTAGAGCTCAGGACCACGTTAGGACCCTCAGGTAGCTTTCAAATCGATCCTGGTTCCTTTATTTCGTCAATCTTTCATCTGTCCACTGCCGCCGCTCCGCCTGCTCCAACCAGCCGGTCGGAGCTTGCCATATCATCAACCCATTCAGATCGACAGCCCCATTCACCCTCCATCATCCTATGCCTTCTGATCACCCTAATCTTGGCTCGGATTCCCAAGGTTGGGCAATCAGCCTCATTCATCGCCTTCGCCGGAGACCATCCACCCATCCACTATCGCTTCTCTCCACTTTAGGTCCAATAACCCCGACCAGAGCCTTACTCCGAGTCTGAGCTTTCTTGTACAGGCCGTGAGGTGCGTCAAGACCATCCAAATCACAATCGACCACCTTCGCTGGAGTGATCCCAGGTCCCAGTCATCGCCACGATCATCAGACCGTCAGTTATTCCATCGAAGTTGACCATTCGACACGGAAGGGTCCTACGATCCTTGTGGTGTCGTACAATCCTTCATCGGAACTCCGGATCTTCGTCGGTGCTCTGACAAAGCTCGCCTCGACGTAGTTCTTCCAGACCCCCTCTCCGCCGTTGGATTGACCCCCTCGTCTAGTTGCCATCTCCGCCATCCATTCACATCATGTGTCAGGCTGTTAGATGTCAGATCTAATGGCCCCGTATTAGCCACGTAGCCAACATCTGACAGCCGTTAGATCTGACACCTGACACTTCTAGAGCCGACCGTTCACGCCCAATTAAAGGACGACACCTGGCACCCCACGAGCAGCTCGCGTGCCTCCATGGGTAATTTGCTTTGTTTATCTTGTGTTTATTTTAGTTTGCATTTTAGTCTGTAAAATAAAATATACAGTTGGACCATTTTGCATTTTAGTACATGTAGTTTTCCGTATTTGCACTTTAGTCCTTCATGTGTGGATCCACGGGCTTCGTCACGTGATTTTTGGATTATTTGCATTGTTTACCCTAGACATATCCTCTGTTATGAATTGAAGTTTTATTTCTCATATTTGCAAATATGCCCCTGTGAATGCTTTTTGTGACATGTGCGGATATTAGTGGAAAAATTACAGATCTGGCCCTAAGATTTTCAACGTGTTACGTTTTGGTTCTAGAACTTCTTTTTTGTGCATTTTGGTCCATGTGTGCTGTGTATCTTATCTTTGATTAAATAAATAGCATTTTAGCTCCAAAAATTACGAAATTTTGAAACGTGGCTCCTGCCACAGTGTAAGAATTTTTGGTTTTGTTCTGATTTCATTTGTTATTTTTAAAAATTCAAAAACCTTAAAAAGTGTCACTGTTTTTTTAGAAAAATCAACTAAAATATTAAAAATCCTTACAAAATTCTGAAAAAAATTCTTAATTACTTCTTTTGTGTTGTTTAAATTTCTGTCCAATTTTCACCTTATTTCCATCCATAAAAACTATAAAAATTAAAAAGAGTAAAAACTTAGAAAAATCAGCAAAAAATCAAAAAATGTGTTTTTAGTTGTCTTAGTTAGGTTTTGTTTTATAGTTTCACATAAAACTACTGCTAGAATTTTATAGGTATTTAATTAATTTTAATTTGCCTTTAGATTCTAGCTTTTCATTTCTTATTGTTTTTGGCCTTTTTGTATTTTTAGAAAATCAACCAAAAATCAGAACCCCCCCATAAAATTCACAAAAACACTCACATATTTTAAAAACATAAAAATAATTTTATTGTGAATTTTTTGAGTATTTTTACCCTTTAAATAATTGCTTGAAGGTGATTGTTGGCTATCTCTTTATCTCTTTTTCTCACTATAAAAATCATAAAACAATTTTGAAAAATTAAAAAACCACCAATTCTCTTTATTCCTTGGTATCCGACTACTTCATAGGTTTTCCATTTCGTGCTCCTTGTGATCGACCCTGGAAGCTATACCAGGTAAAATAAACTAGCAAGACCGCTTGCCACATTTTGATTGCTTCATTTTCTCATTTGGTGGTCTGATTTTCTAGATTGATTTCGCCTTGCGATTCGGGTCGCAACGTCCATGTTTATTCCTTAACCCGAGTAGCAAAAGCGTGTCATCAGAATGGCGCCGTTGCCGGGGAGCACATCTTAGTAGTCGGTTTTCCTTGCTTACTTGATTTTCTGCTTTACATTGTTTGATATATTTTTCATAATTGTGATCTAACATATCTTTTGTTTCTCTCTTTCTTGTGAGGGCCCGACGAGCGAGGGCGTCGTTCCTAGGAGTGCCGACGCACCCGAGCGAAGCGGAGGCGACTCGTTTCTCTATCGAGCAGCAGGAGAGCATAGGAGAGCGGGCACATAAGATTGTTTAGATTTGAGTAGTTTAGACTCTTTATTATTGTAATAATACAGGGACCTGGACTGTGGACTTTGGCTACTTGGCTTATCGGGGTCTGTTTCGCCGAGCATCGATGTGCTCGGGGGACCTCACCGTAGTTTTTTGCCGGTTTTGTTTCTATCGCATTTACTTCCTATCTGATTTTCAAAGATTTTGACCCCTAGACTTAGGATTTTCCTTGATTTTGACGTAATTAATTAAGGCCCAACCCTAATTATCTGCCTGCACCTATAGATCAATTAATTGGACCTTATTAATTAAATCACAATAAAAAGTTGGTTTAATTAGCCCCGAGTCCACGTGTCGTGAGGAACCACATACAGCGCTGGCAGGACCCGTTGTGGTGGGCACCGAGTGGTTCCTAAGATCGGAATCCGGACTTAGTCTGATTAGCTAGCTATTGTTCTTCTTGTGTAGAAAGTGCTTCATCTAAGGTCGATTTCTTCTTACATCATATAGGTAGTTTTAATTCTGTATTTATGTGCGGATCACCCTGCATGTAGAGAACTGGAGTCAGGTAAGCATTTCTTACTCTGCACGTATCATCGTGTTTGATCGCGCATCGGCTTTTTTGACTTCTCCCTCTGTTTTGGACTTAAAATAATCAAGAGAATTGGAAAATTCATTAGGAGTTGTTTGCTTGAAAATATCTAAAAAGAAAAACTATAAAATTGGAACTGCTAAACACACTTGACCCTAAAAGACCGCATTGAAAAATTTGTCTTGGGAGAGTGATTCCCTCCTTGTTTGGTTTGGATGAGGGAGAGAGTGAAGAGCACACTAGGATAGATCCATACCTGAACTCTTGGAAGACTACCAGCCTTTTATACGGGACAGATTGTTAGGAGCATTGGATTCCTACCAGCTTGCTTAATCGCTCTGATAGATTGTTTTATCACCTAAATAAAATCAACAAGATTAAAGACCGAACCTTTACGGTCATCAGCTCTGTGTGAGTAGGTGAATTGGGTATTTGTTTGCTCGATCTTGTGTGTTTTCTAAATCTCATCCGCCTTCACTCTCCACATCACGGTGATGGTCCAGAGATCCCTTAGGCAGCCTCTGGTTGCACCGCTCTCGAGCACTCCAGTCCACTCATCTAGATTGGTTCATGAGAGCCCAGACCCACTCTCCGAACCCGATTTTGACTCCACCATGTTCCCCCTCGACCACCCTTCTACCAGTCCCGGGGTGCCCGAGCAGAGACAACAGCAGATGTTTGATCATTTGATGGCACCGGAGTTTGGGTCTTTTGCCTTTGCAGAGACCATGGCCAGCAGCGAGGAGCGTACTGATGGGCCCAGTCAGACACAGACATATGCTCTTGATCAGGGCACCATCAACAACAACCTATTAGCCTCCCTGGAGACCATGCAGAGACATATTAGATATCGGGGGGCTTTCATGACCGATATGCACCAGGAGATGGCTCAGATGCGAGCAGACAGAGAGAAGAACAGAGCCGGTGGAGGACCAGAGATTCCTGAGGGAGGAAAGCTAGAGGATCCAGCACAGCTAGCAGCACCTGCACGTCCAATGAGAGAGTTGCACAACCCTGGTGCAACTCTGACCCACAGATGGATTCAGTTGCCGGATATTATGGGAGACTTCAAGCTCCCACCTCAGACCATTCAGCTACTGCCCAAATTTCATGGGCAGGCCACCGAGGAGCTGCACCTCCATCTCTAGGAGTTTGAGATGATCTATAGCATGGTCCATGATCGACTCGTGGGCAAGGAAACCATCCAGATGATGGTTTTTTGTTCTCCCTCATCGACAGAGCAGCCTATTGGCTGAAGCATTTAGGGAGATACGTGACTTCGTGGGAACAGCTCTGGACTAAGTACTTGAATAAGTACTATCCACTCGACCGGACTAATGTAGCGCGAGCCCTCATCAACAACTTCTCCATGCTTCCCAACGAGAAATTTCATGAAGCATGGGACCGATTTAGAGAGCTGATAGATCGGTGTCCACATCACGACACATACAATCCCAACTTAGTGCATACTTTCTTTTGCGGGCTGACACCGGAGCTGTAGGGGCTCGTGAACGCATCTTGTGGAGTATCCTATTTTGCGAAGGATGAGGATCAAGTCTGGGATATCTATAAGGAGATGGCCGAGAATTACACTGTCATGTCCCGGACCCGACTATACACTCAGGGGAAGCCTCATCCACAGGTTGCATCCTACTAGAGGATTGCACAGATCGATGCAGCCCCATCTACTTCATCAGCAGCCGCAACACAGGCAGAGTCATCTACTGTTGATATGGGGATCATTAGCGAGAAGTTGGTGTTGGACATGTGAGCCCACAGCGAGCCATTATGCAATAAATGTTATTGCAAATATCATTCCCTGATTTGAAATAAAGAATAAATAATTTGCATAATAGGTCCCTCTGTACAATTAGGGTTATGTACCACGGTTGTCTTAATGATCAAACAGCTGTTGATTCAATAATTGAATCATAGAGGCTGGTGCTTGGATGAATATCTAAAGAGTTAGATTGAGGACTCATCAAGCACCGTCAAATGATTGTTAAGATGTGATCTCCAGCCTGAGTAGGAGATGGCAATCCTTTCTCACATAGGCTGATATCTGACCGACCTCTTGATGCAGGTCCTCTGCATAGGAATAGAGATTCGGAGGTGTCAGATTAGTTAGGTCAATGGGTTGACTTAACGAGATCGAGATAACCTAAGTCCTATGTTGAATGCTGTCACAGCATAGGCACGCATCCTCTGACCGGAGACAGATGTATTGCTATATGTCTGAGTATGTACATTTGACAGACCAATAGGTTGATGACCTAACCAAGGTCTATACGCCGGCGCGTTGGTGTGCATATAAGGGCATATGAGTAATACGATCTCTCAAAGGGATCATACAGGTTCACTACTGAACCGGAAGACATGAGCTCACTCATGAGATATTGGGAGGAATCAAATTCCGTGCACGGTCGTCTCGCTTTGGAAGCTTGACTGAATTTGTAGGTTTGATATATACTTTTGGAAAGTATATGATCAAGACCTAGGTATGATATATGCTTTTGGAAAGTATATGATCGATACCAAATCCCAATGATCAAATGAGAAACTTGGTGATCAAACCCTGAAGAAGACAGTGAAAAATAGATCTTGATCTTCGGGTTGACCATGGGTCTTCCAGTATGCAGGATGTACAGGTATTGGGAATACCTGAGGGTGATGTGATCATAAACGATTGTATATCCATGACGCTTCCATTCCGAGGGAGTGATGAAACAGGTCTGGATTTTAGTGACTCCTTTCAGTAGAGAAGCAATCTGATCTTAGTCCAAGTGTTGGACATTGGTCTGAATGGGATTCAGATTCAATGAGAAGATTGGATTCGCGGTCTTGATTTAATCAAGCATCTATGGGAGGTTCGTTCGATCTAGATTTGAGATAATATCTCAATATCCAAGTCACTATACGTGGAACAATACAATCGCCCTGTCCTTATCTCCAAGTATCTGCGGAGAAAGCACATTATTCTTGAAGGAGTTCAAGAATAATTCATTTGATGAATTCCATATCCAAGCAAGAAGAACTTGATGATTAAATGAGATTTAATTATCAAGCTTAATATGAATATGATTCATATTGTGAGAATTATTATCCAAGATAATTAAATGGGATTTAATTATCAAGGATTAGAGAATGTGGATAATACTATCCATGATATATGTGTGTTATAAATATGATTTATAATATACATATATAAGAGAGAGAATCTATGCAAATAGCATTTGTTAATTAATTGTGTGGATTGGATTCACATTAATTAATTAATTGGAAATGTAATTTACAAATTAGTTTGGGTTGTGAATATGATTCACATAATGATCAATGGCATGATTGAAATATTCACAAATTAATTTGGAATTAATTTGGTGGATATTATTGCAATAATAGTTATTGCAATTTATTAAGAAATAATAAGATAAAATAAAAGGAGACAAAATAACACCCCAATTTTAGGGGAGGTTGGTTGACTCCATTTTATTTATCACATTATCTCTTAATTAGTTAATGTTAAATTAAATTATGTTGATAATGTTGCAACATTTTTTAATTTAAATTAATGTTGTTGGTTTTAATCAACAACAATCATAGCCATTGATTTACATGGACCAAGCATAGCCCTTGGATCCATGTGTCCCATGGATTGAGATCCAATGGATCCTAAACTAATATAAATAGAGGGCTAGGGTAGCCTTCCATGGTACATCATTAAGAGTTGTACAAGGTGACAACTCTCTCTCTCTTTCTCTTTCTCATTCTCGCCCTCTCTCTCTTTCTCTTCTCCATTAAGTGGCCGTCCACTTTGTGTTGAGAAAAGAGAGACTCTCGGCTTCTTCTTCGACGACTCGTGGATCTCCATCTTCTTTGGAGTTTCTTACTCTAAAGGAAGACGACGGATTTCGTTTGACGAAATCGGGGGAGCCATCGCTTGGATCTTCATCGAGGATTGCGGGAAGGAACGTGACTCATCATCGCGCCCGCAAGTGCGTTCTTCGTGGATCGGACTTAAGATAGAAGGATCTCTACTTTGGGATCTCGCGATCACAACCACGCTTCAAGAGGTATTCCTTGTACTTTGTGGTTTGATGAAACGATCCGAGAAGTGTTCTTGTGATCATGTGGTTTCATCTTTAAAGTTAAAATTTTAATTTCCGCTGCATCTAGCATCTAGTACGACTAGTTGCTCCGATTGCATACGATGCGATCGACACGCTTCCGTGATGCGCTTGAGGATACTCAATATCCTACAGTTGGACCGCATCAAGCTCATTGAGAAGATGCAGTGCCAGGGGATGTCACAGATGGATCAGATGGCACAGACATTGAGTGACCTGAAGACCCAGATCATGTGTCTCCAGGAGGCACAGACGACTTCTCAGCCCCGTCTCAGGTTATGGGCTGATACCAGCAGCAGCAGCAGCTCGACCCAGCACTCCACCCAGCCCAGACAGGTTCACCATGTTCAGGCAGAGTCATTCTAGCAGTTGCATCAGCAGTACTTTCAGCCACCACCATCTCAGGAAACTCAGATGGTGGTGTATCAGCAGGATCAACCCCTGGCGATTCTTCCCCCACCCCCTTACGAGCAGGAGTCGTTGATTGATGTCAATGGGATTTAGTACGACCGTCCTTAGCCTGGGATCCGCCAAGACCATCCTGGATTCCGTTGGTCAGCCGGAGGTGCCTCTTCCCAGCAGCATCCTCCATTTCAGGGTGGGCAGTATAGCCAGCAGCAACAGCAACCCCAGTTCCCACAGCCACAACCACACTACCGGCAGGGTTCTCATCCCTATCAGTAGGGATAGCCTTGGAGGTAGAAGCCTCAACAGTTCTCTCACAAGTATCCCCCTCATCCTTCCCAGCAGCAGCAACGGCCTCACTTCCAGAGAGGCCACCCGTCTGGTTCTCATGGGCCAGCCTATGAGAACCCAACTCTTGAGGATTTAGCCCGCCTTGTCTCCGAGCAGCAGGCCACTTTCAGATGGGAGATGGATGAGTTTCATCAAGAGATGAGGGAGATAGTGAAGGGCAAGGCCACCATACCCGCTCAGATCGAGCCAAACCCGAACAACCTGAAGAGAAAGTCTGAGCAGGTAGAGTTTACAGAGATTACCACTCCTAGTGACTCACTTGGTGATATTTCTGCATACACTTTTGATGCTGACTTTGTTACACTTAGGAGCGGTAGGATGCCAACCGACGGTGCCTCATCTGAGCGACGACCACATGTGGACTCAGAAGCGCCATATGAGGAGGAGAGAGGTGATGATGCCGCTCATGATGATGTTGATGACGGTGGTGTTAATGCCACCAAGGTTGTATACCCAGCTGATGGTACTGAGGCCGTCACTTTGCCAGATGCAGGAGGTGGGGCTGATGCCACCAGAGATGATGATGCTGAGCCAGAGTGCGGTGCTGATGCCACAAGTCAAGATGCCGCGGGTGGTACTGAGGTCACCCATTCTATTCCTATTATATTTCCTTCTGTTACTGTATCTCGGGACTATTCTGGAAAATCTAATAAAGGAAAGGGTTCTTTATTTGTGAGTCCATATGCGATGCATGGAGATATTTGTATGGATTCTGTTTCACCACAGCAACAGGAACCCATTTCTAGCCCTCCATCTGAGGAGGGCCCAACCATCCCCTTTCCCCAAGCACTCCGCTTGGCTAAGGGGACTAAAAAAGAAAATCCAAAAAAATCTCAGCAGCTAGAGTTCAGCCAGCAGATGATTGACAGATTTTAGATTCAGTTGACTCTACAGGAGGCCTTGGAGCACATCCCTCTCTTCTAGAGGAACCTTAGAGAGAATACCACTATTCACAGGTAGAGAAGGAACCATCATTTAGAGATCCATGTGCTCACTAGAGCCACCTATTTCGCCATCCAGAACCGTCTGTCAGCCAAGAGGCCAGATGTAGGAGCTCCATATGTCAGATGCCATATCCATGAGAAGAGGTTCGATCAGAATCTATTAGACAGTGGATCTTCCATCAACCTACATCTGGCAGTCTTACTCGACCAGTTCGAGTTTGGCCCTCTTCGACAAAGCAGGACAACCCTTCAGTTTGCTGATAGATCTGTCAAGAGGTCGAAGGAGTTGTTGAAGAATGTGGTCGTCACAATTCGTGGCCTGAAATTCCCTATGGACTTCATTATATCGGACATGGAGATCCCTGAGCTTGTGACCGATACCCCCATCATTTTAGGACGCCCATTTTTTACCACAGCCAAGGCAGTGTCCGATCATGATAGCGAGAAGGTATACTTTCACGTCGAGGGCAAGAGTATACAAATAGATACGATTGATGAGGCTAGAGCGCATGATTCAGCTTGCTCAGAGCGCCTACAAATTCAGAGCAGATGACAAAGGCAGAGCAAGACATCCACTAACAGTACCATTTTGTGATCACAGATAACTAAGCCGCTTAGTCAGACCCCATTTCATGAGCTATCCTCTCACACTCATATTCCACTGATTTTCGAATTCCAGCAGATTAGAGCTTGGAGAGCACACTCTTGGCAGAGGACACATTCAACGTTGTAGACCGCGTTCAGGATAGCGAGGTAGTTGATATTTGTGATAATTCAGATCTAGATCCCTCAGAGTCAGATATTGATTGGGAAAAGTTTGATGAGTTGATCCCATTCAGTCTGCAGATACACCAGTAGAGCAGTCTTCACCAGATTTTCATGATCAGCAAGAGTTCTCCCATGTGGATTTAGTTGCTTTTACTCAGACTTTTTAGAGGCCAAATTTGCCAGCGCCCAGTTGTCCAGAGCTAAAACCCTTGTCGTAGTCACTGAAGTATAGATTCCTTACAGGCGATCATGAGATGCAACCAGTCATTATCTCAGCAGATTTGACTGGAGAGCAAGAATCTCGTTTGATGGAGGTTCTTGAGAGGAACCGCAAGGTGATAGGATGGAGTGTAGCTGATCTCCAAGGGATAAGTCCGACCCTGTGCTACCATCATATCTATCTCGAAGAGGACGAGAAGCCGTCGCATGAGTTACAGGGGCAGCTGAACCCGAACCTTCGAGAGGTTGTCATGAAGGAAATATCGAAATGGTGGAGCATCGATTTTATCTACCCCATCTCCGACTCCAAGTGGGTTAGTCCATTACATGTGGTGCCCAAGAAGACGGGCATCACTATAGTTGTGAGCGAGTCTGGAGAAGAGATAGCTACCCGGGTACCCACTTCTTGGAGGGTTTGTGTGGACTACAAGCGATTGAATCAGGCCATCTAGAAGCATCGTTTCCCGCTACCTTTTATTGATCATATTATAGAGAGGCTAGCTGGGAAGAGTCACTACTGCTTTCTTGACAGGTATTCTGGCTACAATCAGGTGACCATTGCTCCAGAAGACCTGGACAAGACTACATTCACCTATCCCTTTGGGATATATGCTTTCAGACGGATGCCCTTTGGTCTATGTAACGCCCCGGAGACATTCCAAAGGTTTATGTTGTCCATCTTTTCGGACATGGTGGGTGAGTGCTTGGAGGTCTTCATGGACGACTTTTCGATCTATGGCGATGGGTTTGATGCTTGTCTTGACTGCGTAGACCGCATCCTTCAGCGATGCATCGAGATCCATCTTGTGCTATCTTGGGAGAAGAGTCACTTCATGGTGACTCAAGGGACGATGATTAGTCATATCATCTCCAACAGGGGCATGGAGGTTAATCCAGCCAAGGTGGATATCATTAAGAAACTCAATCCACCGTCCAACTTGCGACAGTTACGGTCTTTTCTAGGGCTTGTCGGTTTCTACTAATGATTCATTCATGATTTCAGTAGGATCGCCCAATCGTTGATTGATTTGCTGACCAAAGACACCGAGTTCTTTGTAGATGATAAGTGTCTTGCGTCATTTGAGACTCTCAAGAGTCTAGTTTTCGAGGTTCCTGTCCTCCAGCCGTCTGATTGGTCTCTCCCATTCGAGATCATGATGGATGCCTCCGATTTTTCCGTAGGGTCCGTGCTGGGACAGAGGAGGGATGGAGTGCCTTTTGACATTTACTACGCTAGTCGTACATTGGATGCCACGCAGCGGAACTACACTCTCACTGAGAAGGTGATTCTAGCCGTAGTTTTTGCCTTAGATAAATTCAGATCATATATCATTGGATCTAGAGTGACTATCTTTACTGACCATACCGCCATCAGGTACCTCATGGCAAAGAAGGATACCAAAGCGAGATTGATTAGATGGATCCTTCTACTCCAGGAGTTTGATATTGAGATTAAGGATAAGCCTGGAGTCAAGAATGTGGTGGTGGATCATCTCTCCTGATTAGAGAATCTTGAGGATTATGAGCAGACTAATTCCATATCTGAGACCTTCCCAGATGAGGCGATCCTTGCCATCGCCTCACTCCCGTGGTACGTTGACATTGTGAAATATCTTGTTGCCAAGAAAGTTCCACAAGGTTGGCTCAGGCAGCGACTTGAGACCTTCCAAGCGAAGGCCAAGTCCTACCGTTGGGAGGATCCCATCCTTTATCATGAAGGAGGGGATAGCATCTAACGACGGTGCATTCCTCAGGAGGAGCACCATAGCGTCCTCACCTATTGCCACAAGATGGAGGCAGGAGGGTATCACTCTGGTAGGAGAACGACATAGAAAGTGCTCCAATCTGACCTATGGTGGCCTACTCTCTTCAAGGATTTTGATGAACTCATGAAGAGATGTACTGACTGTCAGAGGATGGGCACTTGTGGACAGCGTGACATGATGTCGATGCAGCCCATTAACTTTTGTGAGGTTTTTGCTGCATGGGGCATTGATTTCATGGGTCCATTCCCTAAGAGTCAGGGGTTTGAGTACATTATGTTGGCCGTTGATTATGTTAATCATTGGGTTGAGGCCATCCCCGCCCGAATCGTAGATGCTAGGACTGTTTGTAGATTTTTGAGGAAGCATATCATTTCATAGTTCGGGGTACCTCGAGTTTTGATATCTGACGGGGGGTCTCATTTCGTCAACGACAAGGTAAAGGCCCTTGCTAGCGAGTTCAGCATAGATCGTCGAGTAGCCACTCCATATCACCCTCAGACCAATGGTCTTGCTTAAGTATCAAACAGGGAGATCAAGACGATATTGTAGAAGGTAGTCTTCCTAGACCGAAAGGATTGGTCACAGCTTTTGTAGTCGGTCCTGTGGGCATACCAGACTTCCTTAAAGACTCCATTTGTACATCTCCCTTTCATCTCGTTTATGGCAAGCCCTGCCATTTACCTGTTGAGATTAGGTACAAGTCACTTTGGGATGTCACTGATATATTATTGGATCCAATGAGTATAGGACATCAGATGACGGCAGAATTGGCAGCCCTGGAGGAGCTTAGAGACACAACCTTTTCGAGCAGCCTACGTTACAAGGAGCAAGTGAAGGAGTGGCATGATTCTCATATCAGCCACAAGCAGTTTGAGCCAGATCAGAGAGTATGGTTGTTTGATGCCAAGCTTAGATTATTTACAGGGAAGTTGTAGAGCAAGTGGAAGGGACCATATTGGTCCGAAATGTACACGACAATGGAAGCATTGACATATCTGAAATGTCATCTGATACTACCGTTCGTGTTAACGGGCAGTGGCTCAAACCATATCTAGATCATGAGCCACTGGTCGTTGACGTTGCCCCTATTCATTTTGTGTGAGATGTGATCTTCGATTCACATCTAGTGCATCTCATGCCTAATTATCACTGTCCTCCGCCATGTATAGATCCAGATGTCCATATCATTTTATTCTTTTATCCAACACCCCATCTGCATCCTATGATTATGCTATACTTAGGGTGTACCTTACCCTAAGTATAGGGGAGTTGTCAGACTCTTGAGTATTCTTTTCATTCTTTTTACCTCTGTTTTGCTTCCTACACTTAGGGACCTTTCACCCTAATTATAGGGGAGGTAAACACTGTACATCCTATCATTCGGGTTTCCCTTTATGTACAATATGCTATACTTAGGATTACTTGATCCAAAGTATAGGGGGAAACACCGAGATCTCTTCATTCTATTCTTTGATTCGTCGGTGTAGTATACCATTCCTTTTCACTTCCCTATATTAAGCACGAGTTATGTCTTCTTCATCGCTCTCTATTCACTTTGAGGACATCATTCGAGCCAAGTATAGGGGGTGTCGTATATATTTCATATATACTTTAGCCATAACTCGTACTTTGTGTGATGTGTAATGAATCCCGATTTTATCCTTTTTGATGTTGTCGAATTGACAATTTCGTTGCAGTCGGATAAATCCGGATCAATAAAAAATAACCGCACAAATCGATGAATCGTCAAAAGAATTAACGCGTTGTTTTGTGTTTGCTTAGCCTGGGCAAGCCCCAGGGTCGACTCAAGGAGGCAAAGGAACAACTCGGGATCAGATTAGATGAATTAGATTGTGGTTTTCCAAGTGGGATTTTTTTATATTTTTTTATACAATAAAAATGCCAAATGCAATGATGCGAATGAATTAGGTTATTAAGAAAATCAACAACTTAGCCAAATTTAATTTTAATGTGAAATTAATCCAAATTGACCAAATTGTATTTTTTCGATAAACATAATTCAATGATTAATGCAAAATTGATTTTTTTGGAGTTTTTGGATTTAAAATGCACAAATGAAAAATGCAAACTTTTTTGTGGTGTTTATACAATTTTTCGTGCAAATGATATGCAAAAATTATGAAAAATTTATTGGAAGATTAACATGATGAAAGTAAGCTAGGTTAATTGTTTTAAAATTTTCTGATACTTTATGATTTTTTATGAATTTTTTACTGAAACAGAGCGACTGTGAGTATTTAATTCCTAATTAATCCACAAAATCAAATTATCCAAAGGACTATTTATCTCAAGTAGATATTTTAATAAGGAATCTAGGAGCTTTGAAATTTCTCAAAAATCTTATTCATAGATCTAATTAAAATCATTTACAGAAATCACCCTATAATTTATTTTATGCAAATGACAATTTAATTTTGATGAAACTTGGATAGTAATTAAAGCACAAAGAGAGGCATCATCTACAATTTTTTTGCAATTTTTAGATCAAGAAATAGGTTTGTGCGAATTTCAGAGCATAAATGGGCAAAATATCACTGATTTTTAATCTCTGATTTTTACTAAAATATCTAATGCTCACAGAAAATGTAAATAAATAGCCACAAGATAAAGAATTGGTTGCTCTACAACATGCTATTTTTCATTAAAATAAATGATGCTATTTTAAGGTCCAAATTACCATGCGAAGTCAGGGGTATCAAATGCAATACAGAAATTAAAATAATAAACTCAAACTGTGCACGAGGGCGCTTCTGCAAATATGTAAACATGCAAGGACGCGAGTGCAATTTTTACAAAATATATAAAAAAATGGACCTTCTAGGGAAAAACTCGCGTGCGACAAGGGGATGGGCGACGTGCCTGGTGGACGGTCTCTCGAGGCGGCGTCCGCACGTGAGGAGCGAGGCAACGCGAGGGGCGGGGTGTGTGGACGTCGAGCAGGAGGCGGAGGCATCCCGTGCGCTTCTGGCGGCTGGCCTGCGGAATGACAGTGCGGCGTGAGTCACGCGCGCAGGTGCGAGCAGCGGTATGCGGCCTCTCACAGCCGCGTCGTGATGAGGGAGGGGGCAGAGCCGGCGGGGTCGACGTGCAGCGCTGCGGCTGCAGATGCGCGAAGGGGCGGCGGTCTGGACGATGGTGCTGGCAATTGGGTTCACGGCACGGCAGTGGGCCGCTAGTGCGGCGTAGGCAGGTGCGGAGTAGGAGGTTGAAGCTGCGGAGACGAATGGCCGTGCGGGCGTGCGCAGCTGGAGGGGGGGATGGGAGGCGCGCCTGATGCACTCAGCAGTGCTGCGTGACGTCGGACGGCAGCCTGGAGAGTGAATGGTCTAGCGAGGGGGGGAGCGAGCTGGTGCTGCTGACGGGAGCACGAGAAGACGAACGGCGTCGCGCGGCCAGGGGCGGTGCGGCCTGACGCTCAGACGGCGCGTGCAGTGGCAGTCATGCAAATTATTTTTTTTATTTTTTTTGTTTTATTTTTTTATAATTTTTAACAGGGAATGTATATGTGAAGAGGAGAAGATGATGAAGAATAGTGTTTGTGATGCTGATGTATTTTTGTGTGATGATTTGTGGATGGAACAATAAGGAAAAAAATTGTTAGATAAAATAAAATAAAAAGATGGAGATAGATTACTTACCTATGATTCGCCGCAATTTGGAGGAGTCATGCTGCAACTCTAGTCATCGTGGCTTCGATCCGATTTGGCGATCAAAAATCAGAGAAGCTCTGTGAACTTGGCTGGCAGCTCACTACGCGGAGATTAACTGCGGATCACGCCTGCGGGTTGTCGTCACTCAACGTTTAAGGGGAGCTGTCACCTCACAGCTTAAACGGGGCTCGGACTTCTCTCACTTGTAGAATGGTGGATGATGAACAATGGAGGAGGGGATGAGAATATAAAGAGGAGGGGGAAGTTAGAAAAGAGGTGGAGAAGATGGAGGGATGGTGGAGGAAGTAGTGGCTTGGAGTGGAAGGCAAGTAGAGAAGAGGTAAAAGGGGGATAAAATAATATAGTAGGCTACTAAAAATAATTAAAATAGTAATAGTAAAATAATATTAATAAATCCGAAGATAATAAAATAAATCCGAAAATAATAAAAAAGGGGTGACATGTGGCGGCTCCAGGAGCTACCACATGTCGCTCCTAGAAAATTCAAAAATTAAATGTAAAGAAAAATAAAAAAGAAATAACAAAAAGATTAAATAAAAAAGTGGTCAACACAAAAGTTGCTCGTTTCGACGAGATCTACAACTTTTGTGAAGGGTCGAAAATCAAATGAAATCATCTTTACAAAGTGTATTTTTGAATGGTACCTTATAGGTATAAAATACCATATTTTTGTCTTTTACATTTTTTTGACATTTTTAAATAAGAGAAAAATTAAAATAAAAAATAGAGAAAATATGAAAACAATATTTACAACTTAATCTATTTTTTGGATTTTTAATAATTAAGAAAATGCAAGGGCATTTTGGTCAATATGTACAATATACAAAAGGGGCTCAAAACCCAAGTTTTGAATACGAGCTCCGATTTTAATGAAATTTGTCTTTTTTTAAGGTCTCATAATGTATATTACTTTAAAAGTGAGTATACCTAAATGAGACACTGTATGAGATAGATATGTGCATTTTAAGGCTCCTAGTTTCAAACTTGGATTGGGGTTTTATTGGTCAATTTTACAAGTCAGTATTTTTTGATATTTTTCTTTAATTAGTGTTAGTAATATATACACTATGGAGTTGATTTTATTGTATTTGGAGTTGGTATAAAATATACACAAATAGGTGAAATATGGTGAATATACAAGTGAATATTTACAAGTGAATTGGGCTTCTTATTTATGCAATATGAATGCTAAAATGCAGATATTAGTTATGTATGCATGAATGCTAATTATGCAATATAAGTGGAAATATGCATCTAATCACTCGGGAACAAAGCTCTATTTTCAACTTTTAGAGTGATGAATCTCAGATTCATCAACCCCCTATACTTAAACCTTGCTCGTCCCCGAGCAACTAAAATGGAATGCAAAAGTGAAATGAGATTGGGTTCCATACCAAGGTCATGAACAAAAGTTGAAAATGGAGCTTGACTCAACCTTTGGATTAATTGTTTGGCGGAACCTTATTGGGATCTGAACTTAAGACCTAACAGACTTCAAGTTCCACAAGTCTTTTATTCAAGACTCCTTAACAGTCAGGTCAGAATAAATCCCCAGAAGCAAATTTCTGATGACTATGATTCTTACTTGTACTGTGTAAGTGTAAAATAGCTCTCCACATCAGAAATGTCTAAGAAGCAGCCTCCTCTAACAAGGTAACTCTAATTCCCCAGTCCAGTAACTCTTTCCTCGAGGAGCAGGGTATTCCCTTCTAAGTTCAAGTGCGACCAACTCAAGAGGAGGGGGTAGAGAAAAAAATGGACGTTAGCCAGTGTAGCTACCTATCCTGGGATGCCTGACCAGTGTAGCCAAGTCATCCAGTTGCAGACTTCTTGCTAATATACATACTCCGACAGGAAATTTTTTTTGGCCTGTCTATTTTTTTTGGAGTTCTTGCATTTTCTCTTTTTCTTCTTCTTCTTTTTAACTATATACAAGGTGCAACATGTACATCAGGAGTTTTTCCTCTTGAGCAATTAGACTATCCCTCTTTTGAAGCATTCTTGCAATCCACAGCGTCCCGTCCTCAGACATCAACACCACCAGATTAGGTTGAGATGCACTACCCTCCCTAGAGGAGGACAGATGTTTCCACTTGTGTGCTACTCCAAGCTAAAGGATTCTACCTCCTCACCACCTCATCAATGAAGAGCTACGTGCATTGTGTTTGTCCAAGTTAGGTCACTGTCTAAAAGAATCATGCGTGTGCACGAGATATTCTACTTAGACTAATGAAGATGACATGTGAACATAGACTTGCGGACTCAAAGAATTAAGTCACTTGACCTGAGAAATCTTAACTCCAGCTCCTATAAGGTTCCTCTGAAATTAGGTGGATTAAGGTCAAATCAAGTCCATCCTCAACATCTATACATAACTTGGTTCAGAGCCCACTAGCTTTTAATCTTGCATAAGCAAATGAGATGCATATGACATGCTACAGAGATGAATGAAATACAAGAATTTTTATTTTGAAATGCAAGGATGATATGCAAGAGTAAATAAGAAGCCTTTTTGTTTTATTTTCTAGTATACAACAATTTTTATTATTTACAACAATTTTTAGTTTATACAACTTGCAAAAAAAAATTTGGTATACATCCTATTTTACAAAAAAATTTACAAAAGTATGTTTTACAAGAATTTTACAACTTTTTATACAAGTATTATACATATAGTACAAAATTACAATTTTTTTCAATTTTTACCCACCCCATAATTATTGCATAATATATACAAAAACACGCGAAAATACGTGAAAGTATGAGCTATGGGTAAAGTATATATGTAATATATACACGCCCCCCTATACTTAGCATGTGCTATGTCCCCAGAGCACAAAAAGCGATGAAAAAGACATAGTTCAGGCTAAGCGTAGGAGAGCTAAAATTACAAAAAGTATAGAAGTCGCTCGCCTCCCTATACTTAGGCTCTGACAACCTAAGTGTAGAAGAAGATAAAAAATGGGGCGGACGAGGGCAAGAGGGGAAATGGATGAGTATATACGTGGCGAGCATCGGTACCCCCCTATACTTAGGCTCTGGTCAGCCTAAGTATAGGTCAGAAGTGAGTATGAGAACCGATGTGATATGGAGGATGTACAGTGAATGGACGCGGGTCACTCTCCCCCCTATACTTAGAATCTTGTCATCTTAAGTACAGCCACAAAATGAAACGATATGGAGTTGGGGCGAGTGATTCGAATCACTGGGAAGGGAGGGAGAGAAAGTATATACAAGAAAGAATGAGAATATACAAGAATTAAGAACGTTTGTGGAGAACCTTCTTGCGGAAGCGAGGAGGTGGATAATATACATATGTGTCGCTGTCAAAATCGTCCTCAGATGAACAATAGTGAGGTGTAGGGATCGTCCAACGAGGGTTGACACACGGCTACTTGCTCAGATAAGGCCTGAGTATAATCGAACTGAGCTCACTCATATAAATCAGCTTATCCGAACCACATGAGGACTCCTCAGAAAATTCCTTCTCCAGTGTATTGAAGGAGACTTTCTTAGTCGGTTTTCTAGAACCCGAATCATTGAGAGGGAGACGAGAGAGATACGCCTTGAGAGGTTCAGGGGAACATCTCGAGGAATCAATTCTCGACTTCCTCTCACTAGATAGCCGACTAGAAGAGGGAGCAACCGTATTTTTATGTGGAGTCAATTAGTCTTGGTTGTCTCTTTTGAAGGTCGGGATGTAGTGTGGTGCTGACCATGGGTTCCTCATCAAACGAGTCATCATATAGATTTTAATATTCATGAAGGGTCAGCACACAGCTTGGGAAGGTACTAGTGGTCCCAATTGGCTTAGCATTATTGGGCTCTTGTGTCGGATCATCAAAATGGTCAAGGCAATCAACAAAGGTCATGTCCGACTTAATGATAGCTTCTGACCGTGAGTCCTTCTTAGAAGCTGTCGCGGTGGTGGTGCAAGCAGTTGATGAAGTGAAGGTGTGGGGAGTCTCAGAACCAACGGTCGTCCAGGCAATCGTTCTCTTAGGTGTCGCAGGGAGGTAGGACTCATCTACCTCTCGATGGTCACGACTGTCAGCGGATGTGCGGGTCACCTTAGAGTAGAGTGTATCAAAGAATGGGTGAGGTCGAAGCGCTCCCAACGCTGAAAAATCGATCTCCCGAGTCTCGCAACCTATAGTCGCCTTAGCCAAGGCTAAGAACGGCTTCCCGATAATAATCGGAGACTGGGTAAACTCTCCTCGATGTTCGATGTCAATGATCGTGATGTCCACCTGGAGTAGAGCAATTTGGAAAGTAATGATGTCTGAAATATTTCCTCTAGATCGTTTGATGGATCGATCAGCTAGATGAACGATCTTTCTCGACTTTCTGATTGGCCTGAGTTTGAGCTTGTCAAACACAGAGGTCGGGAGGATATTTATCGGAGAGTCATCATTGATTCTTGCATGGGTAAAGATGGTGTCTTTGATTTCACATTCCACCCTAGGCAACCGCTTAACTCTGCGGCTCTTGGTCTTTCTTCGCATCACCAAGGAGGTGGCCATAGACACTATGTGTCTTTCAGTCCTTGTCCTCTTAGTACCCGACCTCTTGGGCATCAATTTACTCTTTAGAAATCTCTTGAGGTCAGGGAAGTGATCTATGGTCTTTATTAAGGGAAGTTTAAAAATAAATTCTTCATCGAGTGCTTCCCTTAGGGTAGGATCCAATTTTTTTAAGTCTTTTTCATTTTTAATTTTTATGGATTTTTCTGATTTTTCAAATTTTTTGGTGTTATTGGTGGATGAATGATCAGACTCTGTATTGGAGGGTAAGTGGTTAATAGAAGAGGGGGATAGAATGGACTCCAGCTGTACAAACGGTGTAGGTTCCTTAATGCTCACTTGATTTTCGACATCAGATCTACTTATTCCTTCTCCACTTTCATACCCAGGCTGGCAGAAATTGAGTGCAATATTTCCATGACATCTCTCAACTCGTTACCAAATGATTCATTTTTCTTAATAAGTCTAGAGATGTCATCCTCCACAAAATTATCATGACAAATAATGGGAGAGTTCTGATCAATTGGAGGATAATGCTGAGATATTGGGGTCTCATACTCAACATACCTAGACTCTGGCATGTAATCATGGGTCGAGCACGGATCATCCGAATGGCAGATATTGGTCGGAGCCTCATCTGATGGAGTCAATAAACATGGACTGGTAGGTCTAGCTCATGAGTCTACTCCTGTGAATGTATAGGCTCTCCGAATGAAGGCTGGTTAATGGGAGCTTGATCACTAAAATCAATCAAGTCTGGGAAATCATGATGTACAGGCCTCTCCATTCGGGTTGTTCGATCGACCAAGTTATACCCTAAGGTCAAGTCGGGATGTGTAAATTGTTGTATGGTCCCTACTTGAGGTGAGAATGAAGTATGTGGGGGCATATAATTCTGCTAGTCATCTGTCTCAGCAGTGGCTTGCTCTTCATTCGATTCTTTTATTCCTGCAAGCTCTCGAGAGTAAGGACAGTCAGCCCTAAGGTAGAAGTAGATTCGGAGTGTTAGAATATGGAGTAGGTGAGAAATGCGAAGAAGTGGAGAAGTCAGTCGAAGTTCTGACTTCATCATCGGGTTGAGGTGGAACCGACCACGGGTAAGGATCTCCCGTAGATGGCAGAGAGGATATATGGAAGAAGGTGAAGGCGAAGATGAACGGTATACGGTCGAGGAGAAATGATCAGAGGTGTATGGGGACCAATATCCTGACATCTCGAGGAGGAAAGGATGTAAGCAGGATGAAGTAGAAAATGTGCAATTGTAGAGGATAACACACACGGACAGACACAAAGACAAACACAAGAGCAAACCATGATTTCACACTCAACACGGTGAAGGACCCGAAACTGAGTCCGATTAGTCTGGTTGATTTTAAGGGTGAATTTTCAGACAAGTAGCAAAGGTTACGTGGCCTATAGGGAAGTTGGCTAAAAAGTCGGATGCATCTCCCCTATTTAACATGTCGTATTAGATACCAATGCCCTTCCTTTCTTCGTTCCTATCCCAAGTTGATGGGTTCAAAGACCTGCCCTTATCTACCTGCAAGCAGGCGGAGGCTGACAAGGCTGGAACTTCACCCCGAGAGGCTACTAGCAACTTGTCGCGAAGAACCGTCGGTTCATCCCTGACTACCTGTGAACAGGCGGAGGCTACTTGGTAAGAGTCAGTGAACCTAAAAAAATTCAACTCGTGATATTTGCTAGGATCAATCGGTACGTGATATGGAAGGCGGAAATTTGGGCTCTGCCTTAAGGTGTTCACACACACTCAAGTACCCTCACTCAGCTTGAAAACAAGGTCATGGTTACTCTCCCGCAAACAAGGGTTAATTTTAGTCATTTTTTTGTCAAATTCAATTAGCAGTCCTGATTTTTGAGATTAGTTATCACTGATATTAATCCACCGCAATCATGTCTACCATCCAGTCCCAATTCCTTTATCCTAGGTTAGAAAATTGAGAGAGAGAGAGAATCGGAAAAAGCAGATGCAATGAAGAAAACAATGATGAATGCTTGAGTAAGAAGACTTACAATGCCTCCAGCTCTCTACAATGCGGGATGCAGTATTGAATTGAAATTTTTACTAAAAATGGAATGTAAGCGATGAAAAGCCGCTCTTAGATAGGCAGTTTTATTAGCGAGTGAAGAACCGATTATATTTGGCTAAGTCCTGCGGTCTAAGTGCGTCTTTTATGTAAAGTGTGGTCCTAAATATTACGAGCACAAACAGTCGTAGGAAGCTCTAAGAGCCGCAAGTGCAGGTTCTATTCTATGTAAAGCAACCACACAGCACACGGGTACACATTTTATTATGATTTACCCATGCGAGATCCCAAACGGGAACCGCTGTAAATGCAGACACTTTTTTTACAAGTTTAACAAAAATCTTTTTGGCGTCTCAACAACCGACTTGATCCACGAATCGTCATCCTCCGATGCACTTCGAGATGCGTCGACTTCAAGAAAGCTGCTCCAAATCCACCGGGCCCTCGCACAAAAAGATAAAAATTATGTCAGAGAGAGATAGATATATACAAAAATGGTCAGAATAATAATTAAAGAAAAATGAATAATTACAAGATGGCTCGGGGGTCAGACTACCCGAGAGAATGGAAAATGTAAATCTAACTTTCTAAAGTGATCCTAAGCCGTTTTCCTCCCTGGCAACGGCGCCATTTGATAAATCCCGATTTTATCCTTTTTAATGTTGTCGAATTGACGATTTCATTGCAGTCGGATAAATCCGGATCGATAAAAATAACCTCACAAATCGATGAATCGTCGAATGAATTAATGCGTGGTTTTATATTTATTTAGCCTGGGCAAGCCCCAGAGTCGACTCAAGGAAGCAAAGGAACAACTCGAGATCAGACTTACGATTTTCCAAGTGGGATTTTTTTATATTTTTTATACAATAAAAATGCCAAATGTAATGATGCGAGTGAACTAGGTTATTAAGAAAATCAACAACTTAGCCAAATTTAATTTTAATGTGAAATTAATCCAAATTGACCTAATTGTATTTTTTTCTATAAACCTAATTCAATGATTAATGCAAAATTGATTTTTTTGGAATTTTTGGATTTAAAATGCACAAATGAAAAATGCAAACTTTTTTGGGGTGTTTATGCAATTTTTCGTGCAAATGATATGCAAAAATTATGAAAAATTTATTGGAAGATAAACATGACCACTTTTCTTTTCACCTCACCAGGCTTTTCTTTTCTGATTCCCGCATAACTTATACCATATGATAAAGAAACCTGCAAGAATGATGTTAAGCTTCAGCAAATGATGAAGGTTCATGAGAAGATGGAACTGAAATGAGGTAAATGGGGAAAACAATGAATTAGATAAGACAGAAAGAAAAGCATTTATGGGGATCAGAAAGGAGGATGAATCGTCACCTCAAACTGAGAAAGGAGAGGGATCCGATCAGATTTTCTTGATCTGAAGGGGCTTTTGGCTAGCGGGGTAGACTGCTGATCTTCATCGAGTAGTCTGACCCAGGATCTGTAATGGTCTCGATCATTTACATGGACCCACTTCTCATTCCATTTGTGGGAATTTGATGATTTATAAATCGTCCCGGAAGAACGATCGGAAAGCGGATTTAGTAAGATCTTCCTTTCTTCTTTCTTCTTTCTTCTTTATCGCATGATGAATCACTTCGTGCCGACCTGTTGCCATCACACTTTTCGACCACATATGAGAACGGAAAAGTTTCGCATTTTCTTCACGGGATGAAGAATCGCGAACATCAGAATTTCTGGTTTACCATATTCCCAGAAAAAAGAGACTTTTTTCCATTAGCTAGGCTAAATTTTAGAATTTTCTGATACTTTATGATTTTTTATGAATTTTTTACTGAAAACAGAGCGATTGTGAGTATTTAATTCCTAATTAATCTACGAAATCAAATTATCCAAAGAACTATTTATCTCAAATAGATATTTTAATAAGGAATCCAGGAGCTTTGAAATTTCTCAAAAATCTTATTCGTGGGTCTAATTAAAAATCATTTACAAAAATCACCCTAGAATTTATTTTATGCAAATGACAACTCCAATTTCGATGAAACTTGGACAGTAGTTAAAGCACAGAGAGAGGCATCACCTATAATTTTTTTTACAATTTTTAGATCAAGAAATAGGTTTGTGCGAACTTCAGAGCATAAATGGACAAAATATCACTGATTTTTAATCTTTGATTTTTAATAAAGTATCTAATGTTCACAAAAATGCAAATAAATAGCCATAAGATAAAGAATTAGTTGCTCTACAACATGCTATTTTTCATTAAAATAAATGATGCTATTTTGAGGTCCAAATCACTTGTCAAGTCAGGGGTATTAATGCAATACAGAAATTTAAACAATAAACTCAAACTATGCACGAAGGCACTTCTGCAAATATGTAAACATGTAGGGATACGAGTGCAATTTTCACAAAATAAAAAAAAATAAAATGGACCTTCTAGGGCAAAACTCACGTGCGACAAGGGGATGGGCAGTACGCATGGTGGACGGGCTCTCGAGGCGGAGGCCGCGCGCGAGGAGCGAGGCAATGCGAGGGGCGGGGCATGCAGACGTCGAGCGGGAGGCGGAGGCGTCCCGTGCGCTTCTGGGCGGCTGGCCTGTGCAACAATGGTGCGACGTGAGGCACGCGCGTGGGTGCGAGCAGCGGTGCGTGGCCGCTCGCAACCGCGTCGTGATGAGGGTGGGAGCGGCGCCGACGGGGTCGACGTGTGGCGCTGCGGCCGAAGATGCACGAAGGGGCATCAGTCTGGACGGTGGCGTTGGTGATTGGGTTCACGATGGGGCAGCGGGCCGCTGGTGCGGCGTAGGCGGGTGCGGAGCAGGAGGTTGAAGCTGCAGAGATGAATGGTCGTGCGGCCGTGCGCGGCTGGAGGGAGGGTTGGGAGGCGCGCCTGACACAATCGGCAGTGCTGCGTGTCGTCGGGCGGCAACCTGGAGAGGAGAACGGTCTGGCGAGGGGGGGAAGCGGGATGGTGCTGCTGACGGGAGCATGGGAAGACGAACGGCGTCGTGCGGCCAGGGGCAGTGCGGCCTGACGCTCAGATGGCGCATGCAGTGGCAGTCCTGCAAATTATTTTTTTTGATTTTTTTTATTTATATTTTTTATTTTTTTTAACAGGGAATGGATATGTGAAGAGGAGAAGATGATCAAGAATAATGTTTGTGATGGTGATGTATTTTTGTGTGATGATTTGTGGTTGGAACAACAAGGGAAAAAATTGTGAGATAAAATAAAATAAAAAGATGGAGATAGAATACTTACCTGTGATTCGCCGCAATTTGGAGGAGACGTGCTGCAATTGCGGTCATCGTGGCGTCGATCCGATTTGGTGATCAAAAATCAGAGAAGCTCTGTGAACTTGGCTAGCAACTCACTATGCAGAGATTAACCACGGATCTCGCCTGGAGGTTGTCGTCGCTCAATGTCTAAGGGGAGCTGTCACCTCACAGCTTAAACGGGGCTTGAACTTCTCTTACTTGTAGAATGGTGGATGATGAACAATGGAGGAAGGGATGAGAATATAAAGAGGAGGGGGAAGTTAGAAAAGAGGTGGAGAAGATGGAGGGATGGTGGAGAAAGTGGTGGCTTGGAGTGGAAGGCAAGTAGAGAAGAGGTAAAAGGGGGATAAAATGAATAAAATAATATAGTAGGCTACTAAAATAATTAAAATAGAAATAGTATAATAATAATAATAAATCCGGAAATAATAAAATAAATCCGAAAATAATAAAAAATGGGATGACATGTGGCGGTTCCAAGAGCTGCCACATGTCGCTCCTAGAAAATTCAAAAATTAAATGTAAAGAAAAATCAAAAAGAAATAACAAAAGAGATTAAATCAAAAAGTGGTCTACACAAACATTGCTCGTTTTGATAAGTTCTATAACTTTCGTGAAGGGTCGAAAATCAAATGAAATCATCTGTACAAAGTGTATTTTTGGGTGGTACCTTATAGGTATAAAATATCACATTTTTGTCTTTTACATTTTTTGTCATTTTTAATAAGAAAAAAAATTAAAATAAAAAATAGAGAAAATATGAAAAGAATATTTATAACTTAATCTATTTTTTTTATTTTTAATAATTAAGAAAATTTAAGGTCATTTTGGTCAATATGTACAATATACAAAAGGGGCACAAAACCCAAGTTTTGCATACGAGTTCCGATTTTAATGAAATTGGTCTTGTTTTGAAGGTCTCAGAATGTATATTACTTTAAAAGTGAGTAAACCTAAATCGGACATTGTATGAGAGAGATATGTGCATTTTAAGGCTCCTAGTTTCAAACTTGGATTGGGGTTTTATTGGTCAATTTTACAAGTTAATATTTTTTGATATTTTTCTTTAATTAGTGTTAGTAATATACACCCTATGGAGTTGATTTTATTGTATTTGGAGTTAGTATAAAATATACACAAATAGGTGAAATATGGTGAATATACATGTGAATATTTACAAGTGAATTGGGCTTCTTATTTATGCAATATGAATGCTAAAATGCAGATATTAGTTATGCATGCATGAATGTTAATTATGCAATATAAGTGGAAATATGCATCTAATCACTCGGGAACAAAGCTCTATTTTCAACTTTTAAAGTGATGAATCTCATATTCATCTTTGTGTTAATAAATAAAATGGCTAAAACCCATTATCTACAAAAACCATAAAAGTTCAAAAATTTTCCTTGTACGTAAAATTCTTTCTTGCACTTACATAGCTATTTATAAAAAAATATTTTTGTACAAATGTTTGTAAAAATATTTTGTGTAGAGAGTTTGTAAATATTTTTGATATCAAAATTGTGTATATAGTACAAATTTTTGTAAAATGTTTGAAAAACAAAAGTTTGCAAAAACCCTTGTGTAAATGTGTGTAAATATTTTGCAAAACTTCTGCATTCATGCATTCCAATATTTTTCAAAAATTTTGCCCACCTTCCAAAAACCTGCATAAAAAGATCTTTTTTATATATTTGTATAGTTTTTCTGAATCATAGTTGTCATTTAAACTAGCCCGGAATTAAATAGAAAATGAAGCTTGGTTAAGACCTTAATCGACCTAATTCTAAGAGGAACCTTATAGGGCTTAGGGTTAAGACTTTTCAGGTACATTTGGGACTTAATTCTTTGAGTCCACTAGGCTATGATCATATTCATCTTGATGAGCCTAAGTAGAACACTTAACAACGCACACATGACTCTCATAGACAGTGGCTTTACTTGCACCGGCACCTTACACATAGCTCTCTATGGATGAGGTGGTGAGGAGGCGGTCTTCTTTGGCTTGGGGCAGCATATGACGGTAGTACTTCTAGGCGGAATCTCTCTTATTCTTTTAATGAAGGAAGTGTGTCTCAACTTAGTCTGGTGGTGTTGAGGTCTAAAGACAGGAGTTGTGGGTTGCAATAAAGCTTCAAAAGAGGGATAGTCTACTGGCTCAAGAGGAAAACCTCCTTATGTATATATGTTGCACCATGTAGATATGTTGTACATATGCACATCAAAAACATGTGTAGAGAAAGAAAAAATCAAAAAAAGTGGTGGGTCTGATTGAAAATAAAATATCCACTGGAGTGTATATAGTTAAATAAAGCAAAGCTTATGTTACCCATTCTCATCTCATAAAGCTTGCAACGGGAGACTTAGCTACACTGGTTGGGCTCCCAAGGATACATGACTACACTGGTTATAGTCCATTCTCGTCTTCCTCCTCTTCTTGAGCCAGTTGAAATTGAACTTAGAAGGGAGTACATCGCTCCTCGAGGAAAGAGCTGCCAGACTAGGGCATTAGAGTTACCTTGTAGATGGGGGTTGTCACTTTGCCATTTCTGAGGTGGGGAGCTACATATCACTTACACAGTACAAGGAAAGATTCATGGTCATTAGAGTTGTGTGTATGTAGACCTGTTCTGATCAGGATTGTTGAGGAGTCTTGACCATAGATTGGTGGAACTTATAGGCTGTTGAGTTCTAAACCTATGTCCAAAAAAGGTTAAGACACACTAATAATCCAAAGGTATGACTAAGCTCCATACTTCAATTTAATGAGGACACGTTTAATAATCAACTTTGATTCTTCTTCTTTTTCTTTTTTCTTTTCTTTTAACTTATTTTTCAAATAAGTGTTTGCTAAGGGACTAGCAAAAGTAAAGTATAGGGGTGATAAATCCACATTCATCACTCTTTATTCTTTTATTTTAGCTAATTATCTTGGCAAAGCATCATGTAAATAGTTGTAAATGCAATAAATTAGCAATAAGCACGCATTTATTAATATTCCATAATTAGCATGTATTTGTGCAAAAATAAAAGAATAAAGAATAAAAGAAAAAGAAGGAAATATTTAGAATAAATATTGAGCGACCTAAACCCAAGAGAGGGCCAAGAATTGGCCTGATCGCCAAATAAAATAGGTAGAGAGAGATAGGGGCACTCTAGCTTGTATATAGGTATGTTTATATATATGGTATGTACATAAATTATTTTTGTAAACATAATAATGAAAACATATTTTTATTCCCTTGTATATATTTTTAAAAATAAAACAAAAATTAGAAAAATAAATTAAAATTAAAGTTAAAGTCTCTCTCACCTTATAGACAACACATGTAAATATGTATCTTCCCCTATTTAATTTATACTTGTAAATAAATAATAAAAATAAAACAAAAATATTTTTGTACTCCAAAAATTATATTGTAAATGTATAAAATATAAAATTGGGGTATTTTTGTAAAAATAATAAATTAAAAATAATTGTACAAAATAGCCGATGCCGGAGCACCACCACGAAGAGCCTCCTCCACCAGCCGCAGCGTAGTCGATGCAAGGACCCAGCCGTTCACCTCCCCTGGAGTAGAGGACCACGTTAGGACCCTCAGGTAGCTTTCAAATCGATCTTGGTTCCTTTATTTCATCATTCTTTCATCCGTCCACCGTCATCGCTCCGAACAGCTGGTCGGAGCTTCGTCTATATCATCCACCCGTTCAGATTGACAGCCCCATTCACCCTCCATAGTCCTACACCGTCTGATCACCCTAATCTTGGCTCGGATTGCCAAGGTTGGGCAATTTGTCTCATCCATCGCCTTCGTCGGAGACCCTCCACCCATCGACCGTCGCTTCTCTCTACTTTAGGCCCAATAACCCCGACCGGAGCCTTGCTCCGAGTCTGAGATTTCTTGTGCAGACCGTGACGCACATGAAGACCATCCAAATCGCCATCGACCACCTTCAACGAAGTGCTCCCAGGTCCCAGTCATCACCGCGTTCATCAAACTGTCAGTTATTCCATCGGAGCTGACCATTCGACGTGGAAGGGTCCCACGATCCTTGTGGCGCCATCCGATCCTTCATCAGAGCTCCTAATCTTCACTGGTGCTTTGACGAAGCTCGCCTCGATACAGTTCTTCCAGACCCCCTCTCCGTTGTTCGATCAACCCCCTCATCTAGATGCCATCTCAGCCATCCATTCACAGCAGGTGTCGGGCCGTTAGATGTCAGATCTAACGGCCTCATACCAGCCATGTAGCCAACATCTAACAGCCGTTAGATCTGGCAACTGACAGTTCCAGAGCTGACCGTTCACGCCCAATCATATGATGACAACTAGCACCCCACGCGTAGCTCACATGCCTCTATGGGTAATTTGCTCCATTTACCTTGCAATTATTTTAGTTTCCATTTTAGTCTGTAAAATAAAATATATAGTTGGATCATTTTGCATTTTAGACCTGTAGTTTTCCATATTTGCATTTTAGTCCTGCCTATGTGGATCCATGTGCTTCGTCACGTAATTTCTAAGTTATTTGCATTGTTTACCCTGGACTTATCCTCTGTTATGAATTGACATTTTATTTCTCACATTTGCAAATATGCCCTTGTGAATGCTTTTTGTGACATGTGCCAATATTAGTGGAAAAAATACAAATCTGGCCCTAAGCTTTTCTAGCGTGTTACATTTTGGTCCTAGAACTTATTTTCTGTGCATTTTGGTCCCCGTGGATGTCTGTCTTATCTTTGATTAAATAAATAGCATTTTAGCTCCAAAAATTACAAATTTTTGACACGTGGCTCCTGCCACAATGTAAGAATTTGGTTAATTTTTGGTTTTTTTGTGATTTCCTTTGTTATTTTTAAAAATTCAAAAACCTTAAAAAGTGCACTGTTTTTTTTAGAAAATCAACTAACAATATTAAAAAGCCTTCTTTTGTGTTGTTTGAATTTTTTTCCAATTTTCACCTTATTACCATGCATAAAAACCATAAAAATTTAAAAAGATAAAAATCGTAGAAAAATCAGCAAAAATTCATAAAAAAAATAAAAAAAATGTGTTTTCAGTTGTTGTTGTAGTTAGGTTTTATTTTATAGTTTCAAATAAAATTACGCTAGAATTTTATAGGCACTTTAATTAATTTTAATTTGCCTTTAGATTCCAGCTGTACATTTCTTCTTGTTTTGGTTTTTTTGTATTTTTAGAAAATTAACCAAAAATCAGAAAACATCCATAAAATTCACAAAACACTCGCATATATTAAAAACATAAAAATATTTTTATTATGAATTTTTTGAGTATTTTTTACCCTTTAAATAATTGCTTAAAGGTGATTGCTGGATTTCTCTTTATCCCTTTTCTCACTATAAAAATAATAAAAAAATTGAAAAATTAAAAAACCACCAATTCTCTTTATTTCCTTGGTTTCCCGACTAATTCGTAGGTTTTCCATTTCGTGCTCCTTGTGATCGACCCTGTTAGATATACCAGATAAAATAAACTAGCAAGACCGCTTGCCACATTTTGATTGCTTCATTTTCTCATTTGGTGGTCTGATTTTCTGGATTAATTTCGCCGTGCGATTCTGGTCGCAACGATCATATTTATTCCTTAACCCGGGTAGCAAAAGCATGTCATCAGATATTCAACCTTTTTTGAGACCGGTGATTGGAAACGGAGCTAGCGGAGTGAAGCGGTGTTCTTGGCGTGAGGTTCCCACATATGTGGGCTTTGGCTGTTGACCTGAACTGCTCTGTGGAGTGTGTTTGGGACAATCAATCCTTTCTTCTGCAGTTCAGATGCGAGCTTTTTGATCGACGCTTGGACAAGTTGTTGGTAATGATTGAAGAGTTGGATAGTGTGGAAGGTCCCGAGATGGGGCGTTATTGTCGGTGTTGGTGTGATGGAACTTTATCCATGGGAATGGTGTATAGATATCCAAAGGGCCCCATTTGCTTTTGACTCAAGAGGTCGTGTGTCAGATTGTAGAAGGCTATGGAAATGGAAAATCTCGGTTCGCGTGACGGTGTTCATGTGGTTGTTTAGATGGGGGAGGTTGTTAATAGTGATTAGATTAACACGTTTCATGCAGACAGTGGATCCTGCTTGTCATCGATGCCAGGTGGATAGCAAGGATGCGAGTCAATTGTTTTTCAAATGCAAGCGTTCGTTGGATGCTTGGAACCTACGTGAAAACCCAACGGTCACGATGGATGGGGTTACTGGTTTTTGGGAGTCCATTGACGCAAATTGGAAAGGTACGGAGAATGAGAGGGAAAGCCGAATTGCAATGGTCTGGTCCATATGGATGGCTAGAAATGGGGTGATCTTTAGGCAAGAATGATGTTATAGTGAGAGTATTGTGGCGCACGCAAAGGCGCTAGCTGAGAGTTGGTCCATGCAGTATATCGTTGTTGATTCTGGCACTACATTTTTACTATATTTTGGCGAATAAAAGGTGAAGATTCTGAGCACATATCTATACAGTGGATGTCCTTTTTCTTTAAAAAAATAAATATGAATGTAACCAGGAAAGCCGCTAGGAAAACCAAGATGAGCACTAATTTAGTAGCTAATTAAGGATGTTGACGTTTCTTTGACTACTCGAGCCAGTGAGTTCCCACATACATGATGGTCTACTTGATACCTACATTCGAATAACTGTATAGCAAGATTTTAAATGCAGATATTGACATCAGTATTAATATGGTGCCGATACGATATTTTGAAGATATATATTGGTGACATAATGTCGAAATATCGCCTATATCGACACATTTTTATGAAGACAGATCTAGAAAAGGAATATATGTCACCATATCGATATTGATATCGTTCAATGTCGATACCAATATATTGATAATATATCACCGATATATTGCAATATCTCGAACTATTACATATAGTGCTATAATGCCTAATTCTTCCCCATAAGTTTATGGGGCTGGCAAGATCATAACTATGTAGCCAAGTGCAGGCAGACGGAACCTTCTGAGGTCAGCATACTTTCATGCCACCATCTTACTCCCACTTCTTCTCGTCTCATCAACTACTTGGGAACTTGGGCTTCTATGTTTGAATCCCAGTACATCGTTTTGCTCAAGTTGAAATGATCCCTCCACGACTAAGGGTGCTAATCGAATCGAACACCTTCATATCTACTATGATTTCGTTTCAATTCATTATAAAAGTTTCGAATCCGAACTCGAATTGAATTTTAAACAAAGATAATAACTTCAGTTTAGATTCAATTCATTGAGGAATATTCAAATTAAATTCATTTTATTTCGAATTTGAATTTGTAATTTATGTTTTAAAGCTCATATAAATAATATTATATGAAGCAACTTACTATTTAAAGATTTTATTTTATAATTCAAATTTACATATAGATTACTAAGATAAGTTGAATAATTATATAATCAAGGAAAAGATCAAAGAAGAAAAATATAGTGGATAAAAAAATAATTTTTTAATTATTTTTTTTGATCCAAAAATGGGGAAACACGCATAGGTGTCCGCCCCAATATATTATGAAAACAATTAGAACAAGCAGGACTCGAGGAGAGTCCGAGCAAGGTGGGTTACATTTTCTACATAGAATCTCTCGGCACAAAAAATTACACCATTTCTAGCAAGCCAGAGAGCCCTTAAACCTGAGATCGACGCCAATCTCTCAGCATTTGGACGGATACGAGAGTTGAGGAGAGATTCCTAGAATGTTGTCATGTTGCTACGGTCCACCCAACCCACATCCAACATCCGCCAGAACTCTTTCGCCTTTTCGCATTCTAGAAATAGGTTCTCCACAGATTCCAATGTCGAACTACATAGAACACAAGTGTTATCCTAATAGCGCAAGATGCGAGTACGCCTTTCCCTCGTGAGCAGTCGTCCGTGCCTTATAAGCCACATGAACACTTCAATACGATCTGGAATCCTCAGCTTCCATATCATCCTGCAGGCCCTAATAAGATCCTCTTGAAGTGGTTCCGCTCCTTTGATCATTAATGTGTAAGCCTTCTTGACAGAGAAATTACTTTCTCTCCAAACCCAATGGTCAAATCCAACAGTTGGGCCCTCAATCCTAGATAAGGATTCCATCAAATATAGAAATTCCTGTCTACGTCGATCAGAGAGCGTACCAATAAAAGCGAGTCTCCACACACCGTCAACCCAACAATCCGCAACACGAGCCTTTTTGACATTTGCTAGAGCAAATAGGCGGGGGAAGCGGGAGGAAAGCGACCTGACATTCATCCAATCCTCTGTCTAGAAGAAAAAATTATGACCAATACCTAAGCACGGACATAAGAGATGGGGAAGATCCGGGAGAATGCACGAACACCCTTCCACAATGCCGACTCGAATCATAGATTACGTAAAGTACTGAAGGAGCGCACATCAACCCCATAAATGCCTTATATGAGTCTACTGCACATGTCCTCCTTGTCCCCCCAAATTCTCTATGCTCACATCATTAGTAGAGCACGGTTCATTAACTCCAAATTTGGACACCAAGCCCCGCCATCTCCTTAGGCAAAGTAATCATCTTCCAGTCTACCAGATGTAAAGCATGGCCATCCCCACCAGTCTTTCCCCAAAAAAACCTTCGCATGATCTTCTCAAGCCTATTGTGAATCCCCACAGGAAGAATTCTAGTCGACATGAAGAAAATTGGGATTGTCGTCAAGACCGCCTTCACCAGAACCAAATGCCCCCCACGAGAAATCAGGGATCCCTTCCAGTCTGCCAGCTTCCTTTCCAGTTTCTCTATAACAGGGAGCCAGTCAGATAGATGTAGACGACCACAACCCAAAGATATGCCCAGGTACCTAATCGGCCTCGTACTGATAGAGCATCTCAACTCCATAGAGCAAGCCTCCACCTCCTCCTCCTGAAGACCAAAAGGGATCAAGCTAGATTTATCCTTGTTAAGCTTAAGACCAGAGAGCTCCCCAAACATCTCCACAACCATCAACAAACCCCTCACCTCAGAAGCTCCACCCTCGATAAAAAATAGTATCATATGCATATTGGAGAACATGAATGGAGATGTCCCCCAAAGAATAGCCTACCGTGAGACAATGAGCCACCACCTGATTCACAATTCTAGGCAAAACATCCCCTGCAAGGATGAAAAGAACTGGTGCCAGCTGGCACCCCTCACACCCCGTTGCGGCTGAAAGAAGCCTCCATCAGGGTGACCGTTCACCAGAACCAAGTAGGATGCAGTGGTCACACACCTCTTCATCCAAGAGATCCACAACTCAAGAAACCCCCTTTTGGACATTATAGGCCACAAGAAGTGCCAATCGACACTGTCATAGGCCTTGGAAAAGTCCACGTTCCACATCACTCCCCTAGCCAGACGTCGTTGCCAGTCCGCAATAATCTCAGAGGCCATCACCAAGCAGTCACCAATTTGTCTCCCAAAAATGAAAGCAGATTGGACCAGAGAGATCAAGCCATCAAGACGCTGAGCCTTTCTGCTAGAATTTTAGTGATAATCAAATATATAGCATTGGAGAGCGTTATGTGGCGGTAGTCCTCAACATGTTCGGACACATCCTTCTTCGGAAGAAGAAAAAGCAGGGCTTTATTGATTTTGTTGAATCATGCATTCCTATCAATAAACTCCTCCAATACTGCAAACACATCTCCACCTACGATCTCCCAGAACTCGATGTAAAAAATACAGGAAAACCATCTGGACCAGGTGCACCCTCTCCATTTAGTGATGACACAGCCTGCTTGAACTCCTCCATCGTGAAAGGTCTAACCAACTGCTCACTCTATTCAGGTAAGAGACGAGAAGCTCCCTCACCCGTCCACCTCCATGATCTCGACATCACCCTTCTCGAGAGTCCACAAAAATAATCCACCATCTCTCACCCAATCTCCCTCTCTCCCACCACTCTCGATCCCCCCACCACGACTGCTTGAATCAAGTTTCTTCTTCTCCTTCCATTGGCAACTACATGAAAGAATTTTGTATTCGCATCACCTTCCTTGATCCACCTCTGCCTTGATCTCTATTTCCACTCCATCACTGTCTTTCGATCATTTAGAACAATCGCTGCCATGTAATCTCTTCTCTCTTTCAGTTCTTCTTCTATCAGATCTTTGTAATCTTCTGCTCTGTCCATCCTAATAATCCCCTCCTCCGCCACTGTTCTGTTTATGCTCCTAGTTTCTCTAACCTCTCGCTCGAACCCGCTCAACCTTTTCCTCAAGTCGACTAACTTCTGTGACAGGTGATAGGCAGCCGAACTCACACCTTCAACTGATCGCCAATGGTCAATTACCATTTGCAGGAAGCCATCTTCAAGTAACCACGCCTTCTCAAATCTGAAAAAGGAGCATGGGAAATCCCCATCACCGCTATCCCAAATAAGAGGTGAATGATCTGATATAGATCTTAGATGAGAGGAAACACCACATAATGGGAACATTTGTAGCACCTCGGGGGAGATGAGGGAACGATCTAGTCTAGATCGGGATCCAAAGCTTCTCCATGTGTATTTAGTGTCAGTCGCATCTAGAACTTCTAGTTGCAAATATCCAACCAAATTAAGAAAATCTTAAGAGCCAGGGTCTAGACCCCCTTTCATCCATGGTCTGTCAGCCGCAAACAAAGTGACATTGAAATCACCCACCATGATCCAAGCTACATCAGGAAACACTTCTCTCACAGCTCGTAGCTCCGCCGAAAGTTTACACTGAAGTGAGTTGTCGGATGGGCCATAGATACAAGAAACTACTAATCTTGAACTAAGACGTTTCACAAGCAGCTCTACTATTAGTACAAGCCTGCCCCATCTTTCTGATAGTGAGTCGAACAAGTCACCATCCCAGGTCATAGCAACGCCACCGGCATTGCCCACTACATTAATCACAGAGAAGTTGTTTACACACCTCAAACCGAGATAGCTCCACAGTGCTTCTGAACACTCTCTGAGCTTAGTCTCTTGAAGAAGAATAATATCTGTCATCCATTCATTTAGAAGAGATCACACGGAACCTCTCTTCTCAGGGTTCCCTAACCCCCGCACATTCCAGGTTGTTATCTTCATTTACAACATGTGGGTCTCCCGATGACAGGGGCCACCCCCTCCACCTTAGCCATAGCTAATTTCTCTTCCACCCTTGCTAAGACCTGAGATGCATCAGTTGGATCCTCCTCGCTTCTCTTGAGTCTTTCCTTCCATGATCTATAACGCTTCCTACGGTGTTGATTGCAAACCTCTACGTTAAATCCCTCCACGGAGGCGCATGATACAATCCCTGAGTCTGAAGCACCACTCCCCTTAGGTGCGATCTCATCTTCCCCCTCCTGCGACACCACATTATCAGTTCTCTCCTACTCCATTGAGGCAGCTTCCGGGACAAAGAAACACTGCAGATCCACCAATAAAACTCCTGAATCATTACAGTTTACCACAATCGATGGATCGAAAAGAGGAATGGTGACATCTTCCTTTCGGGGCACGGTCACTGGAAGGGAGTTGTAGGTAGAAAGCGGCCTCTCCTGGTTTACTTGATTGGGCTCGAAGGAGTCAAAGGAGGGAGGCTGAGGCGAGGTAGAGCCACCCAAATCCAAAGAGCAGATGTCTTCTGGACATGCATCGGTCTGCATTGAGTCGTATTGGATGTTGCAGGTTGCACGATCCTCTCTCTCATTTGGTTTCCAGCGAGCCTCGGTCAAGTGGACCCAAACATGAAACTCGTGGTCCCCAACCATTAGTACCTTCCTCTGAAGTTGGAAAGTCCACTCTCGTTGCACTCAAATTAAAAAAACATGTCGTTTGGAATACCCGATATTTCTCCCAATTCAAAAGGGTGGATCCTCGAATTTTTTTGGTAAGTAAGTAAGTACTATATTCCCAAAATTGATCAAAATTGTACAAAGGCGAATAGATCCCCTATTGTTCCCAAAAGAGGGATTTTGCAGAAGTTATAATGAAATTCTGAGGGAATCAAATCTCAGATTACAGGCAAAAGAGGAGGTCATCCTCATAGATCCCTAGCATTATGAAGGATATCACGTAGAATAGTAATAGGTTGGTTGGAGCCCGTTGATGTCCATCTATTATTCCTTTCCTTCCAGAGGCCCCAGACCACCATGGCCAGAAGCGCTAACAGAATATTTCTTTGGGTCCGGTCAGCATTAACATTTATCCACGCGGTAGTTTCCACAAGAGAAAGGATATGAGGCACAGGCAACCCACGGCCAGTGCAGGCATCAGACCAGAGAGACGAGGCAAATGAACACCTGAAGAATAAGTGGCCATGGTTATCTGGGCCCAGGGAGCAAAGATAACAATTTTGAGGCTCGCCGATACCCCAAGAAGCCAATCTATCAGTAGTCGGAAGCCGCTGCAGAAGCGCCCTGTAAAGAGCACAAGAGTATTTAGGCTGAGAGCCTTTCGCCCAAATGACGGAAGCCCAAGATTTCGGATCGGCTTTAGGCCTCAAGAGATCAAAAGCATCCTGGAAGGAGAAGCCACGAGGGTTGCGGGTCCAGCGATAAGGGTGGGAATCGCCCTCAATAACATGCCGAAGAGACTCCCTACTCCGGAGAATAGCCCTCCAAGTCCGTGAATCGGAGGTAGAGAGCTGAAGATCCCAAAAGGAGAGAGAATGCAAGTATTTATTCCTCATGTATAGAGCTCAAATGGAAGAATCCGCAGATAGAACCCTCCACAGCCAAGAGGCCACCATGGTCGCACGAATCGAGGCGAAGTCACGAAGGCCAAGACCACCTTCGGCCTTGGGCAAGCAAACAGTAGACCACGCCACATCGTGCCTTGTGCATCCCCAAAGAAAATTTGCACATAATTTGTCAATCAACTTGCAGGTGCCAATAGGTATGTAAATACCCGCAGACCAGTATAGGATGACTCCCCGAATGATAGAATTTAGAAGCTGAATACGGCCGGCAAAAGATAGGGCCTTTGCTCGCCAGCCTCCAAGCAAGACCCTTACCTTGTCCTCCAAAATCCGGTAGTCATTTCTTCTCCCGTTGGTGGATCCGAGCGGCAGGCCCAAGTAGAAGGTTGGGAGAGAGCGACTCAGGAAGCCCATCCTGAGGGTAGTGGAGAAGTCATCGCAGAATGATTTTGGCCGAAAGATGCAGGACTTCCTAGCGTTAATCTTGAGCCCCGAGATCCTATAAAAGGAGTCAAGGACGTCCTTGATAGCCAAAAGAGAGCGGAGGTTACCTTTAGAGAAAAATAACAGATCATCTACGTAAATGAGATGTGTAGGTGCCAAGGAACGGCCTCTGCCTAAGGCCTTAAGAAGACCCTCCTCCACAGCCCTATCCACCAAGCATGTAAGAGTCTCCATACCCAGGGTAAACAAAAGGGGGCTAAGCGGGTCTCCTTGCCGAAGGCCGCGTGTCCCCCGGAAGATACCATGAGGTTATCCATTAACCATGATCGAGAAAGATGTCGTGGTAATACAACATGTGATCCAACTAATCCAAGTGCGGCAGAAGCCCATAGCTTGCAAAGAGCCAAGGATGAAAGAATGCTCGATGGTGTCGAAGGCCTTAGACAAGTCCACCTTTAGGCAAGCCTTATTGGAGCTCGTCTGCCTATCAAAGCCATGAAGCAGTTCTTGTGCCAAATGGACGTTGTCACTGATGGAGCGCCCTTTTATGAAAGCTGTTTGGTTCAGTGAGACAAGTTGCGGGAGCACTGCCCCAAGCCTCGTAGCAATCAGTTTCGCAAAAATTTTATATATCACATTGCAGCATGATATTGGTCGGAAGTCGCTAAGCCCATTTGGGGATTGCACCTTGGGAACTAATGTCAGGAAGGTATGGTTAACTTGCCGCACCATGCCCCCTCCCCCATGGAGGAAGGAAATCACTGCACAAATGTCCCCCTTAATGGAGGTCCAGTGACGCTTGAAAAATGCACCGTTGAACCCATCAGGTCCCGACGAGCTAGAGGACGGAATGTCCCTGACTGCAGCCCAGATCTCATCGACAGAAAATGGTCGAACTAATCATGCGTTGGCCTTCTCAGTGAGGATTCGCTTCGGTGCGGGAGGAGGGGCCAAACAAGGGCACGGTAGCTGAGGGCCCAGCAAGGTGGAATAGTGATCAAGAGCCGTATTGCAAACCTCCACAGGTCTGTCCACGGCCTTACCATGAGCGTCCAAGAGAGTGCTAATATGGTTCCTAACAACCCTTGCTTTAGCGGAGAGGTGGAAAAAGCGAGTGTTGCGATCCCCGAGTTTTAACCAGCTGATCCGGCTCTTCTGCTTCCAAGCCGATTCCATATCCGCGTCGAGCCCATCAATGAAGGATTTGGTATCCAGTTCGAGTTGAGCCAGATAAGGATCCAAGGGATCCAGAGACATGCATAGATTAATGATTTCTAAGAAGTTCTCAGCCAATCTTCCCTCTGAAAAAACATTAGCCTCCGTAGAGGTCCATTTCTTAAGAGCGACCTTCACATTACGCAGCTTGCGAGAAAGAATGAAAAGAGGGTTCCCAGCAATAGGAAGAGCCATAGAGTTATCCACAGTCTCCAAATAGCCCAGTCTAGCAACACAGTAGTCGAAGCACCTAATGAAGGATATGGAATTTATCCTCAAGCGCATCACGGAAGCGTGATCGTCATATCAGATACGACGAAGAACGACTAGTCGTACTAGTTGTTCAATGCAGCGGAATTTAAATTTTTTTTATATGATGAAACCACATGATCCAAGAACACTTCTTGAATCGTTTCATCTATAACCACAACAAGTATAATACAATACCTCTTGAAGCGTGGTTGATCGAGTCTCTAAGAGAAGAGACCTCCTATTTCAAGTCCGATCGTTGGTGAGACCGCTTGCGAGCGCGGGGATGAACTGTGTTGTCCTCGCAATCCAAGAAGTTGATCCAAGCGTAGATGCTCCTGATCTCGTCACACGAGATCGAATGTCTCCTTCGTGAGTGCATCACTCCAATAAGACGGAGAATCGAAGAACGTCGAAGCGACGGCGCGGTGGCGAGAGCGTCGACGATTCACGGCCACCAATATTAGAGGGAGAGAGGGCCGTCGTGTATGAAGAGAGAGAGAGAGAGCTCCAAGAATCCATGTAAATAGAGAGCATGGTATGCCTCTCTATTTATAGGGTTTTGGGATCCATGGATCTCAATCCATGTGACATATAAAATCAATGGATGAGATTGATTTATGTCAATCCAATGGTCAAGATTGTTGTTGGTAAAACCAACAAATTTAGGTTAAAATATATTTGACAAAATCAAATATAAACTAGTCCTAAATCAACCCAATAAATAAGGAGAGAATGTACATGGAGATTTCATCTCCATGCACCTTCCATGTGGACGACCACCCTTTCCTATTTGGAATAGGGTGCCGCCCACTATTTCCATGGGGAGAGCAATCTCATGATAATTCATGAGATTGCATATCTCCATGGAAATCTCTCTTTATTTATTTGCAACAAATTTGTTGGGTATTATCTTCAAAAATAATTCATAATTATATTTGAGAATATTGCAATCTTGCCATGGAAAAATTGTGAATCATATTCACAAGCCAACATTGTCAATTAATTACACAATGTGTATCCAATACACATAATAATTAATCAAAACATATAAATTATAATTATCTCTCTCTAATACATTATATATCACATTTATAATATATTATGAATAATTGGATATTTCTATCCACATTATTCTTATCCACATTACTTAAATCACATTTAATTATATTGGATAATTTCTTAACACATCAAGAAGATTAAATCACATTTAATCATCATTTCTTCATTGCTTAGATCTTATGGAATTATTCTCGAACCCTTCAAGAATAATGCGATCTTTCCTCAGATACTTGGAGATAAGGATATGGCGATTGTATTGTTCCACGTATAGTGACATGGATATTGAGATCATTTGTCAAATCCAAATCGCGGGCCCCCCATAGATGCTTGATTAAATCAAGACCGTAAATCTAATCTTCTCATTGTATCTGAATCACATTCAGATCAATGTTAAACACTTGGACCAAGATCAGATCACTTCTCTACCGAGCGGAGTCACTAAAATCCAAACCCGTTTCATCACTCCCTAGGAATGGAAGCGTCATGGTTATACAATCGTTTATGATCACATCACCCTCAGGTATTCCCAATACCTATACATCCTGCATACTGGAAGACTCATATTAAACCCGAAGTATTGGATCAACTTCATACTGTCTACTTCATGGTTTTATCAGTAAGTTTCTCATTCGATCATTGGGAGTTGGTATCAATCATACACTTTCCAAAAGCGTATATCATACCTAGGTCTTGATCATATACTTTCCAAAAGTATATATCAAACCTACAAATTCAGTCAAGCTTTCAAAGCGAGATGACCATGCGCATAGAATTTGATTCTTCCCAATATCTCATGAGTGAGATCATGCCTTCCGGTTCAGTAACTGAACCTGTATGATCCCTTTGAGAGATCGTATTACTCATATGCCCTTATATGCACACCAACGCGCCGGTGTATAGACCTTGGTTAGGTCATCAACCTATTGGTCTGCCAAATGTACATACTCAGACATATAGTAACACATCTGTCTCTGGTCAAAGGATGCGTGCCTATATCATGACAGCATACGATATAGGACTTTGGTTACCTCGATCTTGTTAAGTAAACTCTTTGACCTAACTAATCTGACACCTCCGAATCTCTATTCCTATGCAAAGGACCTGCATCAAGAGCTCGGTTTGATATCAGCCTTCAGAGATAAGGATTGCCATCTCCTACTCAGGCTGGAGATCATCTCTTAATAATCATTTGATGGTGCTTGACGAGTCCTCAATCTAACCCTTTAGATATTCATCCAAGCATCAGCCTCTATGATTCAATAGTTGAATCAACAACTGTATGATTATTAAGATGGCCATGGTACATAACCCTAATTGTACTAAGGGACCTATTATGCAAATTATTCATTCTTCATTTCAGATTAGGGAATGATATATGCAATAATATTTATTGCATAATGGTTCATCGTGGGCTCACATGTCCAACAATCTCCCACTAGCCCAAAGAGCCATTAATGGGATAATCATTTAAACCCACACTCATGTGATAATCATAGGCTATTTAGAAAAAAGCTAGGTAAGTTGATCAGTCACTCTGTTCCCACGAGACTACGCCAAGTCCTTTTACGGCACTTGCATATCCCTAGTAATAGTGCTCGCATCTAATGTGAATGTTGCATCTTATGCAACTAATACTCAATCTTGTTAGGTATAGTGTCCTTGACACTACAGCTTAACAATTATCATAACCAGTATTTCCATAATCCTTATAAGAATACCCTTATTCCTGGAGATCACTATCTCTTACGGTATCCACAGTTAAGACGTTTTAGATCTCTATCTATAAAGTCTTAAACTTTGAAGATAAAACTTTGAGATCACTATCTCAAAAATCTTGTCATCTATGAAGATTTTATTATTACTGCAATCAAGTGTTTTCTCTCCATAGTAGGATTAGCAATACTTTGCTACTCCCACTGCATGGCAGATATCTGGCTTTTGTACACATCTAGCATACACTCAGCTTCTCGTAACTGATGCATAAGTGGAAGCAGTACTAGCATTCACTTCCTCAACTCTTTGAGGTGGTATCCCTTTAGATAGGTCGGTACCATATCTTGAGGGATGGAAGCCTTTCTTGAAATTTCTAAGAACAGAATATGTCCAAGGTGTACTACAAATGTGACAATCCCAATATCCTCTTCTCTTTGCGTCTGAACAACTTCAGAACTAAGATCTAAGAGGTATCTTTGAAATCACATTTCAAGGTATGGAATAGCCAGTCTTTAAAACACTTATTATCATCCTTATATCATTCTAAATGATCAGGATGTTATCTACATTTAGCACGATAAACACAAAGGCACTCCCACTAAGCTTCACATGGCTCATCCAGATTCTATCTGAAATCATAACATTTATAATTTCATCAAATCTTATGATCCAACTTCAAGAAGCTTATTTGAGTCCATAGATGGATTCCTTAGTTTACACACCTTGCTTTCCTCAACCATGAAGCCCTGGGGCTACTTCATGTGAATATCCTCAAAGAGGTATTCGTAGAGGAATGCAATATTGACTTACATCTTGAAGATGCATTAGTCAAGTTGTGTAGCTAAGGTTAGAAATATTCTGATGGTTTTAAGCATGGTCACCGAAGAGCAAGTCTCATTGCAAGCAATGTCTTCTCTTCCAGTGTATAGCTCATGGCTACAAACCGTGCTTTGAAGATCTCTACCTTCTCATCAGGTTCCCTTTCTCTTGAAGATCCATTTACACCTTTACAGGTATTACCCATATAGGTGGATCCTCGAGGGTCCATATACAACACTTGTATATGAAGTCTACATTAGATTTTTATTGCTATCCATCTATCCATGCTATGATCTTCAGAAGCTTCATCACATGAAGTTCGATCATTGTCAGACTTCTCTGACACATGGAATCCTTCCTCAAACTCATTTGAAGAGGTATTAGTGTTTCATCTTTAATTGTCCTTTTAGTTTCCAATTTCAGGAGCCTCATTATCTTCTCAAGATTGAATGAGTTCTTATACTTCATTTTCATCTTGATTCTCAAGAGTCTCAACCTCTAAGAATCACATTCTCAGAGATGAGATACTTTAAGAATCTCAAGGTCATAAAGTATGTATCCAATATCATCCTTTATTTTCCTAATGAAGCAGCACTCTCACGTGCTAGATTCCAACATACATGGAACCTTATTAAGGATATACATTGTACTCTGTACTATACATATATATCTAGAAACTAAGGGATAATTATGCTAAAATTTATCATTGACAAGATCATGCGTCACGACCCCGATTCCCGGGCCGTCGGATCCTCCCATATCCGGATCTGGTTACTCAACAATAATTCATTTAGCAATCACAACTAACATTCAGAAACAGACTGCAAATAAAAATACTCAGAAGGAAGTATTTCAATACTTAGCCATTCACAAAATAAAGTTCAGATGATACACTGTCCCACTATAACCATTTACATGTACATCAGCTTGAAAGGAAAAATACAAAAGATTACTAACTACCTTACAAAGTAAAGCTACTGTGGCTGGCTGGATGTCTACTAAGGTCCTTGAGATGGCTCACCGATACCTGTTGGGTTTTCCATAAATCATAGGATAAAAATTAACGAATGCTAAGTAACGAAGAAGAGAAAAGCAAACAAATTGTGCAATTTTTCAAAAACTTGATATCACAAAAATTTCATTCCTTCTCATTAATTTAAGTCCTATTCCTTTCTACTCCACATCAGGGATTAGTCCAGGGGAACCTCACCATTCTTGGACTCCGAAGCTGTGGACCCTTCGGGATTGGAGATTGCGTTGATCTTGGTAAGCTTATGCCGCCGCACGTCGCCTCAACCAATCCTCCAATACTACCCTGACAATTTCCTTTTCTTTTGTTAAACAGGGTATCAACCCTCAGCCTGAAAAAAAACAAATGAGCACACCATCCTCGAGGACTCGGTTGCTTAAAACCTCAGGCTAACATTTAATCATATAACCTAGCGGCTTTAAATACATGTTATTGTGACCCAGTCGCTATTGAACCACCCATGCCTCCACATAGCACGACCACATCTTCCATCGTTCAACCCGACGATATTGGCTCCTGGTACCACGCGTTGCAAAACATTCATTTTGTGCACACTTAACATAACATGGCAACTGTGTACCACCTAGGTAGGGAAACGCCAATACGGATTCCTTCCGACAAACCTACAGGTTGCAAGCCCGAGCTGTAGTTTTACTCCCAGTCGTCCTTAACGTGACACACGATCCTTTTCACGATCTAACTCAAATCACATCAATTCCCATGATGTAATTCTTTCGTTAAGTCTTTGATTTGGTACTCATATATATATATATATATATTATTCATAACCATATATATACTCATATTTATGCCTATTTTAACTCCCAAACCCTAACTCTCAAAGCCATCTCATCAATTTGATGCGTAAACCTTATTTTAGTGGGAATCACAAAGCAATTCTTCAGACTTCTTCAAAAATAACCAAAATTAGGGTGTACGTAGCAAAGAACACAAAATCAAGAATTTCAATAATTTCGTATGAAAACCCAACAGCAAAAGGAAGGATTTCGTTACCTAATTGAGCTCTCTCTCGTGTATGCAAGGCTTTATCGTGTTTCGTTTTTTAGAAAGGCTATTTTAAGGCTCCTGAAAAGATCGAATTTCATTTTCATATCAAAATGCTAAGAACATGTCAAGAACGTGAAGAACGAACGAAGAACGTGAAGAACACGAAGAACGTCAAGAACATATTTTCTCTTAAAATTTCGGCAGAGTTTCCCCTTATATCGGGACATATTTCTCGGAAATTTCAGTAGAGTTTCCCCTTATATCGGGACATATTTCTCGGAAAATTTCGGTAGAGTATCCCCTTATATCGGGACATATTTCAAAATAAAAACGAAAAGAGTTTCCTCTATAAAATCAATCGAGAGGAAATAACAACAAAACTGAAAGAATATACTCAAACAAAAAGAGATGAAGAATCGGTAGACACCACGCATCTTAGGTGAGTGAACGTATGACGAATCACATGGTCACTAACGTGCATAGCCGCCCGCGCCTAAGTAGGGTATTACACAGATTTCTCCATCAAAATAACTATAAAAGCATAACAGAAAGATTAGAAACATAAACGATGGAGAATCGGTGGACACCACGCGTCTTAGATGAGTGAACATGTGACGAATTATAGGGTCACTAATGTGCATAGCCGCCCGCACCTAAGTAGGGTGTTAGACAGATTTCTCCTCGAACCACAATAGGAAAACATATCGAAAAGAAAGATGAATCAAGAACAAAATTTGGAAGAACAAGAGGATGAATTGAAAGCCTAGCTTACAAAGCAAACTAAGAGAGGATCGTACCTTTCTCCTCCTCGTTCTCCCGGTAGCGCTTCGCTAGCGCTCCTCCCTCGCCTCCCACTCCTCCTCCCGACCTCTCGACCGTAGCCCTTGGGGTGGTGGTGGTAGTGGAAGTCGTAGAGAATGAATGGGTGGGGGGTCTATTTATAGGCCCCGGAAAACCACTAACCATGGTTAGAAAACCATGGTTTAGGCCTTAACCATGGTTTAGCGGCCCATGGTTTTGGCCCATGGTTTTAGCCAAAACTTATCCCAAACTTGGGGCTTAAGTTAGAACATTCTAGAGAATTCTAGATTCGCTAATGACGCTTAATTAACACTAATCATAATTAACTTTCACTAATCGCGATTTAACTTCCGCGGCTTACGCTTATCTTTGCTAACTATTGATTAGTGTTTCCTAATGATCATTAGTGGTTTCTAATCCGTCATTAGTTTCTTTAATCATGTTTAATTAGTCTTAATGGTAGTCATTATAGGTTAATGATATCTGAGCCTTCCTTCTCTTTCTTCCGAAAATCATAACAATTCGGAACGAAGTCCGATTCACACGAAACAAATTTCGTTGGTTTTCTCTTGACGAGCCGGATCTTATTATATAGGATCCAAGATATGACAAGTTCAAGGCTTTATAATTATAACAACCTTAAAGGAAGTCTCGTCCTCGAGACTAGAAATGTAGGCATAACAACCTTAAAGGACTGAAAACATAACAACCTTAAAGAGAATGAATGTTCTTTCATTTATAATGAACATATACATGATACACAGTGTTATTACTCAAACAAGTACGGGTATTTCTCTCTCATTTCTGCCTCAGGTTCCCATGTTGCTTCCTCAAACTCTTTGTTCCGCCATAATACTTTAACTAGAGGAACCTCTTTGTTTCTCAACTTCTTGATATCCCTTTGAAGTATTTGCACAGGTGTCTCTTGGTATGTCAAGTATGGCTCGACATGTAAATCATCATAACTTATCTTATGCTCTGGGTCTCTAATGTACTTTCTCAGGTTTGATACATGAAATACATCATGTATTGCCGAAAGATGTGGAGGAAGCGCAAGTCTATAGGCAACTTTTCCAATCCGTTGAATAATTTCAAAGGGACCCACGAACCTGGGTGCTAATTTCCCACGCAAGCCAAACCTCTGAACACCCTTCATAGTGATACTTTGAGAAATACAAAGTTACCTACCTCAAATTCAAGGTCTCTTTGCCTGGTATCACTATAACTTTTCTGGCGACTCTGGGCAGTTAATAGTCTTTTTCTAGCAAGTTCTACAGCTTTACGTGTCTCCTGAAGTCTATCTGAATCATAAAGGTTCTTTATTCCGACCTCTTGCCAACACAAAGGAGTAGTACACCTTCGTTCATATAGTGCTTCAAATGGTGCCATGCTAATGCTTGTATGGTAACTATTATTGTAGGTGAATTCTGCAAGAGGCAAATGTTTAATCCATGATCCCTTCCATTCTAAGGCACATGCTCGTAGCATATCCTCTAGTGTATGAATCGTACATTATGACTGACCATCTGTTTGTGGATGATATGCTGTGCTTAAGCATAAATGTGTACCTAAGGCTTTCATCAAGTTCTCCCAATAGTGTGAGATGAATCGTGAATCTCGATTGGAAACTACTTCCTTTGGGATACCATGGAGGCGAATCACATGTGTAATATATAACTCAGCAAGCTGGTTGATGAATCTGTGATTCATCACTTCAAAAGTCAAAAATAGAGCCTTGTTCCCGAGAAAATAGAGGCATATTTCCTTTTAAATTGCATAAATAGCATTCATGCACACATTCATAATTCATGCATTTTAGCAGCTCATTTGCATTTAAATAAGAAGCCAAAAATCCCTTGTAAAATACCTCTTCACCAAAATAACCTCTTCTCTATAATATATATATATATATATTCCTTAATAATATAGGGAAGAATGCCAAAAATCACCCTTGTAAAATAGCCAAAATAGCTTGAGAACCCTTGTACATTAAAACACACATAAAGCCCTCATACAAACCTCGAATTAGGTCTACTCACTCTTAGAATACTACATATTAAAAGACCTTCAAAATGAGACTAATTTCATTGAAATTGGAGCTTGTATGAGAAACTTGGGTTTTTGGGCCATTTTGTATACTACATATGTATATTTATGTATCCTTGTATTTATGTATCATATTTTGACCTCATCTCCGTCTTTGGTCAACATGAAACTTGTAGATCTCATCAAGATCTACAACTTTCATGTTTTGAGTTTTTCCAAATTCGGTTTCCTCTTCTCTCTACACGTGTCTCTTACTCCAGCCACTCACAGCAGGCCACGTGGCGCCCTCTGGTTGCGCCACGCGGCCCGCCTCCCATCGCCACATCCGCCCGCGCCTTCAGCCGTTGGATCTCGTTTCAGATCCAATGGCCCAGGCCTTTCCACGTACATGCCATCTCTCAGCCATCAGATCTACCCCGCACTTCATCTTCACCATCCCTTAGCGTCGCGCCCACAGCTTGACACGTGGTGCGCTGTACGCCGCTTGATCGCATCCCCGATCCTCTCATCGCAGCCGCCCTTCTTCCAAACGAATCATGCCCCTCTGATCAACCCTATCTTCTCATCCTGGCCGTTCGCGTGCGCTTCGCCCTCATCTCGACACGTGGTGCGATCACCGCTCTCCGATCACAACGCCTCAGATCTAATCCTACCCAACCAGATCCCCCTTGATCCCCACCGTTGGATCTCAAGATCCAACGGTGGAGACCTCGTCTCCTACCTCCAGGCGCCCCTCTCCCCCACGTCCCTTGCCTTGCGGGAGGGGCGCCCCCTTCCTATTTTTGGACGCACGTCGGCCATCTCCTCCGGCCGCTGACACCTCCACGACATTACCCAGTCAACCCTCTCCCTCGCCAGCTCCCTCAAGCTCCACCACCTCCACCATGCTCGCCCCACGACGACCACCAACTTCGCTACTCCACCAGCCAACCCACCATCTTCACCTTATAAATACTCCACCACCGGCGCCGTTCACCCCCATCTGCCACTCCAGAGAGGTTCCTCGAGCTCCAAGCTATCCATTGGTGACAGCAACTGGGAGTATTGTCGAGCGAAGACAAGGATACAACTCCGGCGAGATCCACGGCCGCCACCGCCGTGCTGCAGCCTCCCACGAGCAGCTGCACGAGCTCGGGACCTTACCAATCCCTCGAGCGAAGACCTGGAGCTCAAATCTGAGCCCCATTCCCCAAGTAACCACCTCCATTTGTCCTCCGATCTTCTTCTTTATTTTCTTGCTTTTTCTCCGATTTTATTCATCGCCATCGGCCACCTTCTCCCCTCCAATCCACCTCGACGAGCTTCGCGTCGAAGCTCCCGTCCTCGCGGTCCCATTTTCACACTCCGACGACGCGTTTCACACTCTTCCGACCAACAGCTCCGCCATTTGGCCGGAGCTCGCTTGCCGGACAACCACACTCCACCTTAGGCCTCGCCGATCACGCTACACTTCTCCACGAACACTTGCACGCCTCGGCTATCTATTCTAACTCCTGCATGTTCTCATTCCTTCACTGGCCGGAGCCTCACCGGAGCTCCCTTCGAGCTTCGTCTCCAGCGAGCTTCAGTCCACCTCCACAGCCACTGAGGCCACCGGAGGCTTCGCCGCACGACCTTGCATCTTCCGAGCTACTCGGGAGCATACGAAGAGCTCCATTGACGCCTAGAGACCTCGGCGGAGCAGCTCCATCAACGCCGGAGATCCGCCTTCTCCTCCGCAGGTGGCGGAGGACCGTTCGAGACGACGTACAACCACCGTTCGATCAACCGATCGAACGGCCTTCACTTCGCCACGTGTTCATCACCGCGCCCGTCCTCAACCGTCGATCGCGCCTCAGATCTGATGGGCCCTCCAGTCGCCACGCGTCTTCATCGCCAACCCTTGGATCCATCTTGATCCGAGGGCCTTCAGGCCGCCACGTCGACCAGTCCGAGCCTCGGCCTCCAAGCCTAGGCACGGGCGACCCGAGGGTATACCGAGCCGCAGTCCGAACCTCAAGAGAACCCAAGCCTCGCTCCGAGCCACCGACGCCCTCCGAACCTAGGCCGCCCACGTGAGGAGCACGTGCGGCCTGGGTTAATTGCACAGAAGCCCCTGAAGCTTTCCGAAATTACAAAGAGGTCCCTGTGAAGCAGACCCCATGTGAGGAGCACGTGTCCCGTGGAGAAATTGCATAAGAGTCCACCATATTATCGGTAATTGCATTTTAGTCCCTGTCTGCATATTTATTTATTGAAATTTTAATTTCCCGTATTGCATTTACACCCCTGTGTTTACACGTGTCCCTAGAGTGCATTTTTCATCATTTTGAGATTCTAAAAATTGCATGTTGTTGGAAATTTTGTCCTCTGTCTATTAGTACACGTGTCTGATTTTTGTAGGCTTATGTGAATTATTAATGAATTAATTGGTGCATTGTTGACATATTTTGCCCAGTGATGCCTTTTGAATTTTAATTAATTATATGTGCCTTCAAAAATTATCAAAAAATCACAGTAGCTTAAGGACATCATTCTTAACATACCATAAAAATTTCATAGCATTTGCTCACATATCGAGGCCTAAATAAATTGTTTAGTGATTTTATTAAATTAATTTTAATTAATTCATTTCACAGTGAAATTAAGTTCTGTCAATTTTCCTAGGTCCCTGATTATTAGAGCTACCTAGGATAATTTTAGTGCTTGGAAAAATTGTGATTTGATATTTATTAAAAATTAAATTCTGAAAATCACTCTGTCTGTTTATTTAATTCACAGTAAATTCATTTTGAGTCGAAAAATTCCAAAAAAAATAGTGTAGGTCATTTTCATCATAAATAACCATCTGGCCAATTTTCATTATTTTTGGACTTCATTTGATACATTAATTAAATTGCACATTAAATTGGCCTGCATTGTCTGCATACGTCTGCATAAAAATTAAAAAGACCAAAAAAATACTCCTCGAAAATCAACACTCGAATAAGTGCTTTAATTTACCTAAGGAGACAGATGCCTCCCTGAGATCGACCTTGGACTTACCCCAAGTAAAAAAAATATTGCTGCTTAAAATTAACTTCAAATTAATCGATAAGTGGTTTTTGATCAACATCTCGTATCCGACTGCAACGAATTCTCAACATTAATTTGGACATTAATTTGACCGAATTAACATAGGGTGCGGGAGCGTTATCACTGGTCTGGAGTGAAAGATAAGTTTATCGAAATGAAGTGTGCTACCTTTGTCAGACGATCTATTATAACCCAGATACTATCTTTAATACCAGTCGTCTGAGGTAAGCCAGTAACGAAATCCATGGAAATGTTATCCCATTTCCATTCAGGTATAGGGAGGGGTTGCAATAATCCTGGTGGCTTTTGGTGTGAAGCCTTTACCTGCTGGCAAGTGAAACATGAATTCACAAATTCAGCAACATCTTTCTTCATTCCTGGCCACCAGAAGTATGAATGAAATCCTTATACATCTTCGTAATTCTTGGATGAATAGTTAATCTAGAACAATGAGCTTCACGTAAGATGTCTTTCCTTAGTTCAGGTGTGTTTGGTACACATACTCTGTGATGGTTATACAGTAACACATCTTGTATCTGGAATCCCTCTATCTCATGCTTCTGAAGTTGTTGTTTCAAGTCTTTAAGGACTGGATCATCCTCTTGTCCTTTCTTTATTTTATCCCAGATCTCTGGTTTGTATAGATGAGGAATAGTTATAGTATCAACACTACTATCAAATGGTTTCCATTCACTTAACGTTGATAGTAAACCCCAGAAGTGGATAGCACTCACTAACCCAAGTGAATAAGTTCTTCTGCTAAGGGCATATGCTACGATGTTCCCCTTACCAGGGTGATAGGAGATAGTGCAATCATAATCTTTCAACAACTCTAGCCATCGTCTTTGTCTCATATTGAGCTCCTTTTGATCAAACAGATATTTCAAGCTTTTATGATCGGTGAAGATTTCAAAAGTAATACCATACAGGTAGTGTCTCCATATCTTTAAAGCAAAACTACGGCAGCAAATTCAAGGTCATGTGTTGGGTAGTTCTTCTCATGTGTCCTGAGCTGTCGTGATGCATACGCAACTACCTTACCATGTTGCATAAGAACTGTCCCGAGTCCTTCTTTAGACGCATCAGTGTACACTGTGAACCCTTCACTCCCAGAGGGTAGAGTAAGGATTGGTGCAGATGTTAGGCATTCTTTCAGTGTCAGAAAACTAGCTTCACATGTATCATATCATAAGAATGGGACCTTCTTCTGAGTTAGTCTAGTCATTGGCAATGCTATTCGTGAAAAGTCCTTCAGGAATCTTCTATAATATCCAGCTAATCCCAGAAAAGATCGTATTTCTGTGACAGTCTTCGGACTTCCTAACTCATCACTGCACTAACCTTTGTAGGGTCAATTGATATACCTTTCCCGGAAATAACATGGCCTAAGAAAGATACTTCAGATAGCCAAAAGTTACATTTGCTATAATTAGCATACAGTTTGTTCTTCCTTAGAGTTTCAAGTGCCCGCCTGAGATGGTGTTCATGCAGATACTTATCCTTGGAGTAAATAAGCACATCGTCAATAAAGACTACTACAAAGTGATCTAAGAACTCCTTGAATACTCTATTCATGAGATCCATGAAGGCTGTTGGGCCATTTGTTAGTCCAAAAGGCATGACTAAGAATTCATAATGCCCGTATCTAGTTCGAAAAGCTGTCTTGGGAATAACTGTATCTTTATTTTTTATCTGATGGTATCCAGATCTTAAATCAATCTTGGAATACACGGTTGAACCCTGTAACTGATCAAAGAGATCATCTATTCTCGGCAGTGGATACTTATTCTTTATTGTCCTCTTGTTTAGTTGTCTATAGTCAATGCACAACCGCATCGACCCATCCTTTTTCCTGACAAATAAGACAGGTGCACCCCATGGTGAAGTACTAGAACGAATGAATCCTTTATCTAATAGTTCTTGCAATTGTACCTTTAACTCTCGTAACTCAGCTGGTTCCATCCTATACGGAGGGATAGAGATAGGCTGAGTATCAGGTATGAGAGAGATTTCAAATTCAATCTCTCGCTCAGGTGGTAATCCAGGTAGTTCCTCCAGAAATACGTCAGGAAACTCGCACACTATAGATATATCTTCCATCATTCTGTCTGACCCTGATGTAGTGGTTACATAGGCTAAATAACCTTGGCACCCTTGCTCTAAAAACTGTTGTGCCTTCAATGTTGAGGTATATTTGATATTATCATTGGATGTCTTTCCAATGAACTGAAACTCTATCGAGTTAGGAAGGTGAAACGTTACTGTCTTCTGAAAACAATCAAGACATGCATGATACCTTTCTAGCCAATCCATCCCTAGGATAAGATCAAAGTCCTCCATTTCTATTAGTAGTAGTGAAACAGGTAACTGATGTCCCGCTATCAGTATTATACAATTATCCAGGATTTCTTGGATTATAAATACTTGTCCTCCTGGTCCCTTGATCAGATAGGACTGTTGTACTTCTACTGGTATCTTACCCAAAGTGGGTACTAACCGTCGAGCAATAAATGAATGTGAAGCACCATAATCAAATAAAGCATGTACTGAAAAGCCATAAATAGTAACGGTACCTCGTACGACTATGCCTGAGTGGTAGGCTTGTTCCTCAGTAATTGCATTTAGCTGGCCATTAGGAATAGGCAATCTAGAACCCGCAACACTTTGTAGTGGTTGTTGTGTAGGAGACGCTCCTTGTGAGCCCCGACCTCTACCATGTCTTCCTCCGTGTGTTGCTCCATTGCTCGAGGTGGATGTTATACTGTTAATTGGGGTTGATTTAAACCCTGAACCTCTCAACTTCGGACAATCTTTCTTGATGTGGCCTTCCTTATGACAGTAAAAATACACACGTGCTCCTGTTTGAGCTGAAGATCCAGCCACAGAGGTGCTAGCTCCTGCAGCTGAGTCGCGAGGATATAGTGGAGGTTTAGAGAAACCCCTTCTTCCTGATAATTCCTGACCCAAGGTCTGTGGTGAGCTTATATTGGAACCAGCTGGATGATACCGACGATCTCTACGATTATAATGTGCCTTGCTTTTGGATGGTCCACCATTAAAGTGGAAACTTCTTCTTTGGCGGTTTTCATCCCTCTCCATCTCAATACGGGAGGCGATGTCCATTGCTTCATCTACGATTGTGGCTCTAAAATCAGCAGGATTTTCTCGTAAATCTCCTTGAAGACCGCTAACAAATTTGGTAAGACACTCTTGTGGTGAAGCTTCTAGAGCTGGTGAGTACCGTAGTAGCTCAGTAAAGTGGATATGATAATCTCATACAGTCTTAGAACCTTGATTCAGAGAAGCCAACTCTCTCCTCTTTAATTATTCCTAATGAGAGGGACAGAAGTGAGCTTGGAACCTCTCTTCAAAGATATCCCATGGAACAGGATCTGCTAACTTCTTGGAAATTACTCTCCACCATCGTCGTGCATAATCTGCTAGGGAGTAATCAGCAAAGTGCACCCAGGTGTCAACTGGTGTATGGATTATCCTCAACATCCTAGTAACATCATCGAGCCATAACTCAACCGCGGCAGGTGTCTCTACACCTTTGAATCGAGGATTTTTCTCCTTTCGATAATTATCTAGTAATGTTTGGTGTCTAAGAAGGTCCTTCTCCATTGCTCCTTCAACCGGGGTAGGAGCAGATTCAGTTGAAGGATGGTAACTAGATTCTTCCTCAGAAAGATGGACAGAACCTTCAATCCTGGCATCCGTAGGCTTAGATGCCTCGGGTCTCTCAGCCTTTGCATTGAGCCTCTCCTCCAATGCCTGTGGCCTTTGCCCCATGTCTTGAAGCATTGCCATCATAGCCGCTAATTGTCTAGACACATCTTGGTCTGTCATGATCCTGGGATGAGTCAGGGTCAAAGGTCAGTTCGAATATGTCTTAGCATGATGTACATAAGGAACAATGACTTGTGAATGGTACTGCAGTCAGTTATTAAGATCAAAGGATCTTAATACAACCTTAGTTTTCTGAATACCACTCATAGTTGATAATTACTAAATAAATTACTGGAGTAATCTTGCTCTGATACCAATCTATCACGACCCCGATTCCCGGGCTGTCGGATCCTCCCATATCCGGATCTGGTTACTCAGCAATAATTCATTCAGCAATCATAACTAACATTCAGAAACAGACTGCAAATAAAAATACTCAGAAGGAAGTATTTTAATACTTAGCCAATTCACAAAATAAAGTTCAGATGATACACTGTCCCAGTATAACCATTTACATGTACATCAGCTTGAAAGGAAAAATACAAAAGATTACTAACTACCTTACAAAGTAAAGCTATTGTGGCTGGCTGGATGTCTACTAAGATCCTTGCGATGGCTCACCGATACCTGTTGGGTTTTCCATAAATCATAAGATAAAAATTAGCGAATGCTAAGTAACGAAGAAGAGAAAAGCAAACAAATTGTGCAATTTTTCAAAAAACTTGATATCACAAAAATTTCATTCCTTCTCATGAATTTAAGTCCTATTCCTTTCTATTCTACATCAGGGATTAGTCCAGGGGAACCCCACCATTCTTGGACTCCGAAGCTATGGACCCTTCGGGATTGGAGATTGCGTTGATCTTGGTAAGCTTATGCCGCCGCACGTCGCCTCAACCAATCCTCCAATACTACCCTGACAATTTCCTTTTCTTTTATTAAACAGGGTCTCAACCCTCAGCCTGGAAAAAAACAAATGAGCACACCGTCCTCGAGGACTCGGTTGCTTAAAATCTCAGGCTAACATTTAATCATATAACTTAGAGGCTTTAAATACATGTTATCGCGACCCAGTCGCTATTGAACCACCCGTGCCTCCACATGGCACGACCACATCTTCCGTCGTTCAACCCGACGATATTGGCTCACGGTACCATGCGTTGCAAAACATTCATTTTGTGCGCACTTAACATAACAGGACAACCGTGTACCACCTAGGTAGGGAAACGCCAATACGGGTTCCTTCCGACAAACCTACAGGTTGCATGCCCGACCTATAGTTCTACTCCCAGTCATCTTTATCGTGACACACGATCCTTTTCAGGATCTAACTCGAACCACATCAATTCTCATGATGTAATTCTTTCGTTAAGTCTTCAAGTTGGTACTCATATATATATATATATATTATTCATAACCATATATATACTCATATTTATGCCTATTTTAACTCACAAACCCTAACTCTCAAAGCCAACGCATCAATTTGATGCGTAAACCTTATTTTAGTGGGAATCACAAAGCAATTCTTCAGACTTTTTCAAAAATAATCAAAATTAGGATGTACGTAGCAAAGAACACAAAATCAAGAATTTCAATAATTTTGTATGAAAATCCAACAGCAAAAGGAAGGATTTCGTTACCTAATTGAGCTCTCTCTCGTGTATGCAAGGCTTTATCGTGTTTCGTTTTTTATAAAGGCTATTTTAGGACTCCTGAAAAGATCGAATTTCATTTTCGTATGAAAACGCTAAGAACATGTCAAGAACGTGAAGAACGAACGAAGAACGCGAAGAACGCGAAGAACACGAAGAACGTCAAGAACATATTTTCTCTTAAAATTTCGGTAGAGTTTCCCCTTATATTGGGACATATTTCTCAGAAAATTTCAGAAGAGTTTCCCCTTATATTGGGACATATTCCTCGGAAAATTTCGGCAGAATTTCCCCTTATATCGGGACATATTTCAAAATAAAAATGAAAAGAATTTCCTCTATAAAATCAATCGAGAGGAAATAACAACAAAACTGAAAGAATGTACTCAAACAACAAGAGATGAAGAATCGGTAGACACCACGCATCTTAGGTGAGTGAACGTGTGACGAATCACAGGGTCACTGACGTGCATAGCTGCCCGCACCTAAGTAGGGTATTACACAGATTTGTCCATCAAAATAACTATAAAAGCGTAACAGAAAGAATAGATACAAAACAATGGAGAATCGATGGACACCACGCGTCTTAGATGAGTGAACGTGTGACGAATCATAGGGTCACTGACGTGCATAGCCGTCCGTACCTAAGTAGGGTGTTACACAGATTTCTCCTCGAACCACAATAGGAAAACAGATCGGAAAGAAAGATGAATCAAGAAAAAATTTTGGAAGAACAAGAGGATGAATTGAAAGCCTAGCTTACGAAGCAAACTAAGAGAGGATTGTACCTTTCTCCTCCTCGTTCTCCCGGCAGCGCTTCGCTAGCGCTCCTCCCTCGCCTCCCACTCTTCCTCCCGACCTCTCGACCCTAGCCCTTGGGGTGGTGGTGGTAGTGGAAGTCGTAGAGAATGAATGGGTGGGGGGGTCTATTTATAGGCCCCGGAAAACCACTAACCATGGTTAGAAAACCATGGTTTAGGCCTTAACCATGGTTTAGCAACCCATGGTTTTGGCCCATGGTTTAAGCCAAAACTTATCCCAAACTGGGGCTTAAGTTAGAACATTCTAGAGGATTCTAGATTCGCTAATGATGCTTAATTAACACTAATCATGATTAACTTTCACTTATTGCGATTTAACTTCTGCAGCTTACGCTTATCTTTGCTAACTATTGATTAGTGTTTGCTAATGATCATTAGCGGTTTCCAATCCGTCATTAGTTTCTTTAATCATGTTTAATTAGTCTTAATGACAGTCATTATGGGTTAATGATATCTGAGCCTTCCTTACTTCTCTTTCTTCCGAAAATCATAACAATTCGAAAAGAAGTCCGATTCACACGAAACAAGTTTCGTTGGTTTTCTCTTGACGAGCCGGATCTTATTATATAGGATCCAAGATATGCCAAGTTAAAGGCTTTACATCATGTCACATATGATCCAATTGTATCTACCTATAACTCTATTGAGTCAAAGTGTATCAGGAGGATTGAGATAGAAATGATATTCATATATCCATAAGGTATTCTTTGAATTTATCTAGCAGGTACTTGCTACCTAGATTAGATCAAATTCATTTTATCTTCCTTCAAACTTTGGTTCTAAACCAAAATTAATGAAATCTTTGAACATTTCAAAGGTTTCTTAGGTGAAGAGAAGAAATCTCATATCATACATAATCATCAATAGATATCACATATCCATAATGTTTACTATGATATAAATGATCAACATACATCAATATGTATGAGATCCTGAATACCTTGACATCTTACGCCTTTCCCAAGGAAGGGTGTATTGGACATTTTTACTTTGAATACAATATTCAAAAGTATATAAGATTTGAACTTTTAGACAATCTAAAGTTTCATCTCTCACTAGTCCATTGATCTCATCAACAGACATGTGTCCAAAACTTGATGCCAGATCATTATCAAATGATCTTCATCCTCCAATTGATCTTATAAAGGTTTTAATTTTCAGTATTAGAAATCTTAATGAACCATTCATTAATTTTCTAATTTTGTGGAGTCCACTAGATGTTAGATTACTATCTGAAATATATATCCATCATAACTCCTTATGATAGTTCTATCTCAGAATTCATGTTTATTTCCAACATTTAGAAACAAACAATGAGTGTATTCTTATATCTAGGTCATAAGAGACATTCTCTACGACTAAGGGCTCTCCCACTGAAATTAACAAGTCTATCAATCCAACAGAGGTTGTTGCAACAATTGCATCAATATCCATATGGATAACTATAAACCTTTAAGATCAAATTTTCCAGTCTTCTAAAACATATGCAACCCATTGCAAGTGTTGTCAGAAGATATATATACAATTATTAGACTCTATATTATCAAATAAGAAAGTCACTTTCAATGATTTGTGTAGATTATTTTGATGCTCTATCCGAGTCCTTCTCTAAGGATTCTAGACAGACTTGATAGTGATACTATCAACACATCAACTTATTGCAGTTTTGGCATTCATCCAACTCTTTGGATGTCATATGGAAGTCACAGAAGTTCAGTCAACTCTTTGACTTTCCTTCTTTCTTGGGTCCAACCCATGCTTCCACTGCGCTCCCTTCATCTATAAACAACCATTGCTTAAGACTAAGGATCTCTTATGTTAAATTCAAAAGAATTTAAAGTAAGAGTATTTCAACATTTATACATGCTTCAATAAAGTCATACAATATGAATATTATGAAGCTTCATGAATGACTAGAGTATAGACAGTAGAATGATGACACTCATCATCTACATCCATCTAAACTCTTAAAACATTAGTTCAGGTAGGTACTCAAACAATTTGAATACATCATCTCTTTATAGAGCTACCATTCTGCATGATGCAGTAAACCATGTCATTCATGATAAATGTCAAGAGTACATATGTATGCCAGAATATCTTCATTGACTTTATAAGGATTATTTGACAATTGCGATCATCATCGACATGTCACTTCCAAAGTACATCCGATGAGAGATCAAGACTATAGAGACATACAAACCCTAGGGTTGTAGTCCTATCATTTATTTAATTGTCATTCCTCATTATTAAGAGGAAACTTGCACATTACAACCACATACATTATGTGTCCAACTGCAAGTACAATATCTGGATCATGAGCCCAATCCATGATATTTTACTGGTTATTATTGAGTATATCATTGAGTGGGTTTTAATGAAGGATTATCTGAAATAAGAAATTTGCATAAATATATATATATATTTATATTTTACTTTGATTTAGGAATTTTTATATCAAAGTTATCTTATCACACTGAAAGTTCATTCCCTTAATCACTTTCAATGTAAGAGATATACTTACCATTATATCTCAACAAGATCTGGGATCTCCTTCCTTATCTTTGTTACATCCCAATAATATGAGAATCCGCAACTCGGATAAAAAGAAGCGGGAACACATTCCGCCTTGCAAGTCCAACTTGTATTCCCAATTCGGTCTTTAACACCCGAGCCCACCACCCCTAAGGCGATGTTGACCCGTCATTAATTGAACCAACCGTCAACAGGAATAGTACTCGCTATACACAATCCAATATCGCCCCAATAATATGAGGATCCGATATTGGGGTCACTACGTATACGGCCTTACTCTTTCGAGAAGCAAAGAGCCCGATCCAGATGCGCTTGCATACAGGAGCTGTCACTTCGGACAGGCGTCTCCTATATACAATCCCTGGCGACGGAACCTTTTGCCTTAACGGGAGACCATGGATGTCACTTATGTGATCCTCCACCTCATATTCAAATTTTAATTAATTATCATGAATCACATTCACATAATTAATTCTTCCAAGGGAAATTATAACTATATTCATAATAGAGTGTCTCAACTGGACATAATCAATTTAATCACATTAAATTAATTATCAATCCAATTCAATCAACAAACTTGATTATTTTAACTTGAATATATATGTGGTAATATCTCAAAATACGTGTTAATTCGAATTTTAATAATTAGAAAATACATCTTGATTTTTTCCGGTATTATACAGTCCCTACCTGTTGTCATGGCCAGTATCAACGAGAGTGGGACGGACCACATACGTTGCAACCTGCAACCTCAATGCTCTCCGACTAGACACCATATCCACCTCGAGAAAACATAATGCTAGATATATCAATTTGTATTTAAGATGATCATCGGTTTTTCAACCGAAATTGTACCATATAGTAATAATCAAAACATTTTTTATTATAAGGAAATTTGCTACACAAATTCCCAAATCCTATTCAAGCATCAAGTTTGAAGATTGTGTTTCCAATTAAGATTTAGATCAAATCTAATCAATTAATTGGTTGAGGCCAAGCCAATTATGTAAATAATCATCTTCCAATATTTCACAAATATTTTTCATGATTATTTCAAGAAATTAACAATTAATTTCACTAATTGACAATCACTTGGTTCTAGATTAGGACTGTAATTTCAGTAGTGACCCCTACTCACTAAAATTACCATATCTCAATCAATTTAAATCCAAATTAGACAAAATCAATTTTTAAAGATTTCTAACTTGATTTAGGACAGAAGCCAAGTGATGTTTCACTCATTTTGAGGCAGATGATAACAGTAATTAACTCTTTAATCATGTTAAAATCTATTGTTCCCGCAACAGTGCATACATGTTCATTAAAACAAACATATCTAGAGCATACGAAATCCGATTTACGCAAACTCAGATCTTATGGTTTCCTAATTTAATGGAAACAATATAAAAGTAAATAATTCGTGCTTAAAAAATTTAAATATGGTCGAAATTATTTACTAAACAGATCTGCGAAATCAAATGCGATCAAAACTTTCACGGCCTTAACGAACCCAAGTCGTCCTCGGTTTTCGAATCATATTCGAAACCGTCAACCTAAGGCTCTGATACCACTTGAAGGATATGGAATTTATCCTCAAGCGCATCACGAAAGCGTGATCGTCATATCGGATACGACGAAGAACGACTAGTCGTACTAGTTGTTCGATGCAGCGGAATTTAATTTTTTTATATGATGAAACCACATGATCCAAGAACACTTCTTGAATCGTTTCATCTATAACCACAACAAGTATAATGCAATACCTCTTGAAGCGTGGTTGATCGAGATCTTATGGAATTATTCTCGAACCCTTCAAGAATAATGGGATCTTTCCTCAGATACTTGGAGATAAGGATAGGGAGATTGTATTGTTCCACGTATAGTGACATGGATATTGAGATCATATCTCAAATATAGATCGCGGGCCTCTCATAGATGCTTGATTAAATCAAGACCGTAAATCTAATCTTCTCATTCTATCTGAATCACATTCAGATCAATGTCCAACACTTGGACCAAGATCAGATCACTTCTCTACCGAGAGGAGTCACTAAAATCCAGACCTGTTTCATCACTCCCTAGGAATGGAAGCGTCATGGTTATACAATCGTTTATGATCACATCACCCTCAGGTATTCCCAATACATGTACATCCTGCATACTGGAAGACTCATATTAAACCCGAAGTATTGGATCAACTTCATACTGTCTACTTCATGGTTTTATCAGTAAGTTTCTCATTCCATCATTGGGAGTTGGTATCAATCATACACTTTCCAAAAGCGTATATCATACCTAGGTCTTGATCATATACTTTCCAAAAGTATATATCAAACCTACAAATTCAGTCAAGCTTCCAAAGCGAGACGACCAAGCGCATGGAATTTGATTCTTCCCAATATCTCATGAGTGAGCTCATGCCTTCCGGTTCAATAACTGAACCTGTATGATCCCTTTGAGAGATCGTATTACTCATTTACCCTTATATGCACACCAGCGCGCCGGTGTATAGACCTTGGTTAGGTCATCAACCTATTGGTCTGCCAAATGTACATACTCAGACATATAGTAACACATCTGTCTCTGGTCAGAGGATGCGTGCCTATATCATGACAGCATACGATATAGGACTTTGGTTATCTCGATCTCGTTAAGTCAGCTCTTTGACCTAACTAATCTGACACCTCCGTATCTCTATTCCTATGCAGAGGACCTGCATCAAGAGGTCGGTAAGATATCAAGCTTCAGAGATAAGGATTGACATCTCCTACTCAGGCTGGAGATCATCTCTTAATAATCATTTGACGGTGCTTGACGAGTCCTCAATCTAACCCTTTAGATATTCATCCAAGCATCAGCCTCTATGATTCAATAGTTGAATCAACAACTGTATGATTATTAAGATGGCCATGGTACATAATCCTAATTGTACCAAGGGACCTATTATGCAAATTATTCATTCTTCATTTCAGATCAGGGAATGATATATACAATAATATTTATTGCATAATGGCTCGTCGTGGGCTCGCATGTCCAACACCTTAATGGTTTCGGTTGCTTCACCTCGCGCGAAATTTCAATAGAAAGAAGCTGATGATCACTTGAAAACAGTGGAGAATAAGAAAGCTTGGCGTTGGGAAGGACAGTAATCCAAGAAGTGTTGACCAGGGCCCGATCGAGCCGCGCCACGATTCTATTCGGGCCAACCGAGGAATTGGACCAAGACCAAGCATTACCTTCGGAAGGCAAGTCAGAGAGCCCGCAATCGTCAATGCAGAAGTTGAAGTCGTCCAATACTTTACGGGAGGGAATACGTCCGCCCTTCTTCTCTGAGACGAAGCGAATAATATTGAAGTCGCCCAGGACCAACCAAGGGGCGTCACTAGCACTCGATTGCCGCCGGAGGTGATCCCAGAGTGGATCCTCGAAATTCTCGATAAGGAAGATGAAGAATTGGTAATGCGCGCCTTGATCCCCGAAATCCTCGGTAATGATAATGATGAATTGAATATGCAGTCGTTACCTTCGGCATTGATGAAGCCCTGATCTCTCGCCTCCCCATCGGAGCTCTGTCGCACCTCCTCCGCAAGTGGCAGTGGAGGAGGAAGGACCTCCTCAACAGAGATCTTGAAGCATGCACGTCCAATCCAAACATGTAGTTGACTGGGCAGGTGACCTTTGATTCATACCGAGACCATACCACCTCCGCCACCAAACCCGGCACCAAGCCATCTGAGAGCAACACCAACCCCTCCTCGATACTCACAAAGATCTCTTTTAATCTTCCTTCTGAGCGCGAGAGAAAAGGTACCCCTCATAACTTCATAACATAGCGAGTGGGGTTTAGCTCCCCGTCAGTAAGCATCAGTCTCCTCCACGATGATCTGACTCCACTGCCGCCAGACAGGATTGCATCAATCTCACCCGTCGATAGCCCTTGAGCAAGAACCAATCCTGAAGATATCCCGACGACGTCTTTCTTGAAAGGCCTCCCGAGCAATAATGACAGTTCATCAACAGCCATCGTCGGTGGATCATTTGTTCGAACCACCAAAAAACCACATGTGGAAACCAGCCCATGATTGCTAGGCCTCCCCTGCACCACTTCCGCAAAAGATGGACCGTCAGGTATGACCGTAGCCAGACGTCCCTCCAGCACAACCACCCATGCACCTTGTTACTTCGTATCATTTACTCCAAGAGTCACTATGTACTCCTTGTCGTAAGCATGGTGAGAACTTCTACAGTTGAAGCATCGATGTCCAGTTCTGCCGCACGAGAAGCACCAGACCTCCACCGCACAAAAAGCTGCCAGATGCCCAAGCCGCCCACACCAATAACACTGCGTCCCTTTCCCTGGAGACTCCTACTGGAGACAAGCGTCCACCCCTCTTCGTCGTGGGGGACCTCCCGGCATTGCACTCCCTTCTGTCCGACTCCCTTCGGTCACCACTCCATCCTATCGCATGTTTGTGAGTTTGTGTCGGAGTCTCGGAGACCAATTTTTATAATTGTTGTAGTCCTTACCCGCATCGACTTCTATAGAGCCGGCATGGTTGACAACCTCGACTCTCAACTTCTTTATGTCTGTGTCTCTCATGTTTCTTACCGTCCAACGGGATCACCTTTCCGCTCAATGCCCACAAGTATAGGAACACTCCACTGGCTCAACTCCCTCAACCTCTCATACAATTGCATGTCTTGTGTATTACCTCCTTCACTTGATAATCTGACCAATTTCATGGGGTTATATCCTTCACTTGATAATCCGACCTACTCGATTAAGGAGGTGAATGCTACTACCTTGAAGATGGAGAGAATACAAAGTAGACTTTGGGGAAGTCAGTCACAGTTCACACTTTTTGTGAGTAGTCATAGTCACGTGATTTCTTTTGTTTTCGTAGAGAGTGTTCTTTTTACCCGTTGACGATAACACCATCTCTAAGAGGATTTTCCTCATCCTTGGGACAGGCCTGGGAAGATTGAGTAGCTACTACTTTTCACTCATCGACATTTTTGTAGAGATGCAGATCAGGAGGTCGTACTCTTGTTTTTGGAGGATCGTTGTCCCAATCAGATGATCACCTGTGTTAACTTATGGTTGTCAGGAGCTGTTTCACATCAATGCCAGATGTCCTCCACATGTTAGTAGTTCAATCACCATTCCCAACAGAGTTACAATGCCACAAGTTCTTGTATGCATCCAGTACCACATGCCCAATTGAGCGCAGTTAGGCAAGAGTAGGCTCATGCCTATGGGTATGTGTTCGAGATATGATTTCAATGTATATATGGTTCTTATTTACATACTTTATTTGATTCATCAGCCACGTACTGTTTCTTAGCACAACGATTAATTCCCATACTAAACAGAACATCGATGCGTATTCTGCATCCTAACTACATTGAGGAATTTGAGTGCCAATTGTTCTACTATGACATGAGACTAATGATGTAACTGTACATTTAGGTGAGCACATGAAGCATGCATTTCTTTTATTGATACAAGTAGAGGACTTTGATGTCATGTTGGCTATGGGCTGACTTGAGAAGCATCATGTGTGCCTAGATTTTTTCGAGAAAACACTGTTCTTTGTCTACCAAGAATACTAGCTTACAATCGCAGATGTACCACGAACAATAAGGCATTGTATGCTTCTGCTTCAAGAGTGTGGCAATTTTTTAATCAAGATCGCATAAGTTTTCTTGCCTACGTTGTTCAAATGTCATAATTATGTGAGACTTTCTTGATGTAATTCCAAATGAGTTGCCTGAACTTCCATATATGTAAGGGCGATTAAGTTAGAAATCGCTTTTGTATCCAACACAACTGGTCTCCATTCCTTTGTATCCAGTTAAGCTCGTTCAAGGTGCAAATTCATGAGTTATTAGAGAAGGGATTCAACTACACTTGTATATCCATTGGGGTCGTGAGGAAGCGGGTTGACTGGAGGAGGCGCAATGCGTATGGGGGAACGGGGAGAGTTCCTCACGTGCAACGCACGTGAGTTTTTTTTATTTATTTTTTTTGAAGATAAATAATCGAAAATAAATACCAAAATGGGTGACACGGGCTCCAGAAGCTGATACGTGTCACTCCCAGAAAATTCGCAAAATTAAATCCAAAGATAAATAAGAAAGAAATAACAAAAGAGCTATATTTCAAAGTTCTAATCAATCGTCGCTAAATTTTGAACTAAAAAATAGCAATGATTAGTTGATATTTTGAAAAATAACAACGAATAAGTATCTCTATATGGACCATTGTTAATGATATAACGACATATATACTATTCGTTGTTAATTTCAAGTACGAAAACTCATTTTACAATGAATAATATCGTCGTTATATATATATATATATATATATATAGTTTAATGGGGTTGCCCCTTGTTGGCTACGCCGTTTTCGGCATTTTTTATTTTTATTTTTTGGAAAATATCACCATGTATATTCATCCCTATATCCCTCCTATATGTCATTCGAATTTCGTCAGAAACAGAGACTCCTACAGCCTCCATCCAAACAGTCATTTTTTAACGATAACATGATTTTTTAAATCGACATCATCTCGATGGAGGCCGTAGGAGTCTATGTTTCTAACGAAATTCGAATGGCATATAGGAGGGATATATGGAGGAATATACATGGTGTTATTTTAAAAAAAATAAAAAAAAATGCCGAAAATGCCGCGGGGGTAGCCCCATTAAACACACACACATATAGGGAAAACTTCCAATAAGGTGAACCTTTCCTTTATAGACGGAAAGCCAGTCATCTCATCCATCTATTCTCCATCAACGGTTCCGGTTAAATCAGTCTATGCAATTGGAAAATCATATGTGGTTTTCTATATTTAGTATGATTGAATTTAAATCGTATTGTGATCGCAATAATCATGCAATCTCTGTATGTTCACCGTAGAGGCGCTCACCAACTCGCTACTCTTCTTTGAGGCAGAGAGGTCCATCTCTTCCTCATGACCTTCACCATCACCATTCTCGCATGGGGGCTGGTGGGTTCGCGTCCAGGAAACAGGACAAGGGTGAGCTCTCCAAAACTGAAGGAAAGATGGAGAGGAAGAGAGAAGATGGTGATTTGGGGCTTCCGTAAGATGATATTTTCTCTCCAAATCCATGGAGATATATATAGGGCCATTCTCCATCCCGTTCGCCCAAATCATAACGCCCACATTCATTCCGGATTTATTCTCCATAAATCCCAATATTCATTGTCATAATCGCATTGTTATTACGATTTTGATTTCTCCATTATTATAGAGATTTGTAACCGAAATCTTGACCATTAAGGTCAATATTTCTAACATCTCCCACTTTGACCAATATGGTCAAGATTACTCTACACTCCCACTTTTCATGGAATGTGTCTAACTTCATGGAGAAATAATCCGAGGTTCATTTTTTATGAGTACCTCACTTGACTCAAAAATTCCTGAGACCCATCAAACCAACATGTTTGATATAAATTCCTGCTTGTATTCCTTTTGTCATGGAATCTGCAAGCATATCTTCTGTAGGTATATATGTTACCTTAATTTCTTTCTTTTCCACTATATCTCTTATATAGTGATAATGGATCTCTATATGTTTCCCTTTAGAACTATTTGACCCGCTGTTGATCAAGCTTATTGCTACCTGATTGTCACGGAAAATTTCGATTGGGTCATTTGCCAATCCAAGGTTTAAGTTCTCTAAGAAACGTCTGATCCAGACTGCATGTGTAGAAGCCATACTACATGCAATATATTCAGCTTCTTGTGTGTGTCTCGACACACAACCTTGTTTCTTGCTTCCCCAAGAAATAGCTGCACCACCGAACATGAATAGATAACCCGATGTGGATTTCCTATCATCCATATCCCCTCCGAAATCTGCATCGGAGTATCCAACAACTTCAAGCGATTCTGCTTGATAGACAAGTTTGAGGCCAACAGTTCCTTTTAAATATCTCAATATTCTTTTTACGGCTTCCCAATGTTCTTGTCCGGGATTACTTTGGTATCTACTCACTAAACTGACGGGAAAAAGCTAAGTCAGGTCTGGTGCATAACATTGCATACATCAAACTACCTACCGCTTGAGCATATGGGACATACAACGATTTCTGACCTTTACCCGGGCATTGACTTTTACTTAATCGTTTTCCCATAACCATTGGTGTAGGAGCAGGAGTGTTGTTCTGCATTCCAAATCTCTTTAGTATAGTATGAAAATATTTTTCTTGATCCAAACTCAATGTTCTTGAGTTTCTGTCTCTAGTGATCTGAATACCAAGGACATAGGATGCTTGCCCCATGTCCTTCATCTCAAATTCATCACTGAGTTTATGCTTTACATCATTAAGCATATCAATGTCATTTCCGGCGAGCAAAATATCATCCACATATAATGATAGAATTATGAACTTGCTCCCATTATTCATGATATATACACAATTATCTAATTTATTTGCCACAAAACCAAATCGGATAATTGTTTTATGAAATTTGAGATACCATTGTCGTGATGATTGTTTCAGACCGTACAAGGATTTCTTTAACTTATACACTTTATTCTCTTGTCCTTCTACCCGAAAACCATCAGGTTGGCGCATGTATATAACTTCACTCAATTCTCCATTGAGAAAAGCTGTCTTAACATCCATTTGGAATAATTCCAAATCCATACACGCGACTAGTGCCAAAATCATCCTTATTGATGCAAATTTGGCTACAGGAGAATATGTTTCCTGGAAATCAGTTCCAGCCTTCTGTGTATAACCCTTAGCAACTAATCTTGCTTTAAACTTATCAATGGTACCATCAACTTGGTACTTTTTCTTAAACACCCATTTGCATCCTATGGACTTTCTATCTTCCGGTAAGTCACATAGTTCCCAAACACCATTCTTTTCAATCGAGTATAGTTCTTCTTTCATGGCAGCCATCCATGATTCTGACTCGAGAGAAGCCATTGCTTCATTAAAAGATATTGGATCTGTAAAATCCATAATATCTTCATCAACAGTAAAACATGAAGCCTCGCATGAGTAAAAATAATAATCACCCATCCATGCAGGTTGTGTTCTGGGTCGCTTGTTGCTAGTAGCATCTGTGGCTTGACTAGGCTCCCCTATCTCTTCTAAAGGTTGATGATCATTCATAGGTTCTAGTTCCATCTCTACTTCCGGATGAACTATTTCATCCCCTCCATTTTGATCTATTTCTGAGTCGATCTGATCATAAAAGACGAGTAAAGGTTCTGATTCCTCTGTTTCTTGTTGTTTTTCTTCGTGATTTTCTAGAAACGTAGCATCACGACTTTCTATCAGACCTTTTTCTTTGTGGAAGAACCTATAACCTTTGGATTTTTCAGAGTAGCCTATGAATCTACATTTTATTGTCTTAAAATCAAGCTTATCTCTAAGCTGATTTGGCACCATAACATGTGCTATGCATCCCCATTTTCTGAGATGATTTGATTCTGGCTTTCTACCAGTCCATACTTCATAAGGTGTAGAGTCTACTGATTTAGTAGGGATTCTATTCTGTATATAATTAGCAGTCAATACAGCTTCTCCCCAGAATTTCTTGGAGAGACCAGAATGAGATAGCATACATCTCACTGTATTCATAAGAGTTCGATTCTTTCTCTCAGCCACTACATTTTGTTGTGGAGTATATGGCATTGTAGTCTGCCTACGAATGCCCATTTGAGTACAATAATCATTGAACTCTTTTGAATTGAATTCCCCTCCCCTATCAGTCCTTAACACCTTAATCGGACTACCCAGATTTTTCTCAACTTCTGTTTTATATCTCTTAAAGCTTTCAAAAGCTTTGGCCTTTCTTTCTAAGAGATAAATATACGAGTACTTTGAATAATCATCAATGAATGTTATAAAGTATTCTTTATTTCCGTCTGTACATACACTTAAGGGACCACAAATATCTGAATGAACTAGTTCTAACTCTTGACCTTTGACCTTCAGAAAATGATTTTCTGGTCATTTTTCCAGTCAAGCAATGTTCACAGGGCAATGTTCTTGCACCTGTTATATTAGGTACTAAGTTCATTTTTATTATCTGGTCCATTTTTGAATTTCCTGGATGTCCTAATCTCATATGCCAAAGATCATAGTCAGATAGAAGACACCCAATATAGTTCAAACTAACATTCATTGATTCTTCAGAGGTAATCACAGGAAGACAAAAAAGATCATGCTCAGGTACAAACTTCCCCATGACAAAGACTTTACGATCTCGGCCAATGGAGACGCGATTATTGTAGAATCTGACTTCAAAATTCTTCTTCAGAAGGACAGGTACAGAGATAAGATTCCGGCGAATCCCTGGAGCGTAGAGAACTTCCTGCAGGATCATTACGCTTCCTCCAAGGTCTAACCTGTATGATCCAACACCTTCCACATCAAGGTAGGAGTTGTTTCCCATGTATATCCTCTGTTCACCCTTCTTTAATTCCTTGAAGTCCACTAGTCCCTCTTTTATTTTTGCAATGTGGTGGGTTGCACCAGAGTCGATCCACCAGCCATCGCACTCAGTTGTGCCTGAGTTGCACTCAACCACTGTAGTGAATTCTGGCTTGTTAGGGCCTTTCTTTCCTGGACCTTTAGATGGGTCTGGCCTCTTTCCCTGCGGACAGTTGGCCTTGAAGTGGCCAAACTTCTGGCAGTTGTAACAAGCACCTCGTGGAGTTTTCCCACATCGTCCCTTGAACTAGGCTTTGGAGGGTCCTAGGTTCTTGCGATGATGTACCGCATGCACTTCCTCTTGTTCAGCTTCATACACCTCTGTTTTCTTCTTACTAGCAGCCAAGTCTTGCTCGATTGCCAACTGAGCCGGCAAATCAGTAACCGACTTAATGGTCTCATTAAGTCGTAATGTGGTAGCAGTCATATCAAAAGATGTTGGCAAACTATTTAGAATAGTCTCCACCTGCATCTTTTCCGGGATTTCTGTTCCCGCGATGGCTAGGTCCTTAGCCATGACAATCATTTTATTACGTGTTCAATTACATTGTCAGATTCCTTCATCTTGCACATATTGTACTTGTGCAAGAGAAGCTGTACGTTCACCTCCGTCTTGGAGTCGTACTTTTCCTTAACAGCATTCCACAACTCGTAGGCATTTCCATGGTTTTCAAAAACTCTAATTAAATTATCCTCCATGTGAATTAACATGAAGCTACGAGCCTTTTTGTCATTCTTGTGCCACTGCTCATAAGTTTTCTCATAAACTTTCTTTTCCTCATCAGTGGCTTCTTCGGAAAGCTTAGGAGCAGGGGCATCGATGACACCATCAAGATTGTCATGCATAAGTCCATATCGGATTTTTCGGCTCCACATATCATAATTCACACCATTGAGGTGTTCTAATTTAGCCAGTTCAGAGGCAATCAACTTGGTGGCCATGGAGGTAAATGATCCTTCTTTCTTTCTTAGAAAGACGTCGAAAAGAAAACAGAAATTGTAGTCTGTCTCGGAAGATGCAAGTAGAGATCGTCTGAGACGGTAGGAGAGGATGCAACGGAAGATCGTCTGTAGCCGCAAAGCTCGATTGGAAGCTCTGATACCAGTGAAGGAAAGATGGAGAGGAAGAGAGAAGATGGTGATTTGGGGCTTCCGTAAGATGATATTTTCTCTCCAAATCCATGGAGATATATATAGGGCCATTCTCCATCCCGTTCGCCCAAATCATAACGCCCACATTCATTCCGGATTTATTCTCCATAAATCCCAATATTCATTGTCATAATCGCATTGTTATTACGATTTTGATTTCTCCATTATTATAGAGATTTGTAACCGAAATCTTGACCATTAAGGTCAATATTTCTAACAAAAACACTTGTCGTCATGCGTTTGGGCACCGACTACCTCCTCAAGCCAACGCCACCGACAATGTTCTCTACAGAGAGGTCGGCGATGAGACCTCCGACCACGAGTGTTGGATGAGGCTCGAGGAGATGACTACTCCATCGACCACTTTCAAGATAGGCACTAGCAAACCGGGCACATATCTTACCACCGAGACTGTGGCTAGGGATGAGCATTGAGAATCTGCGCGAGAAAAGTGGCCCCCTCCCCTGCCAGAACCCTTAGGTACATACTGTGCCCCCAAACACGTTCTTCTCTACCGGCGGACTGCTGCTACTTCTGACGAGTGTCGTCCCCTGCCACATTCTTCTTCGCCGCACTACTATTGATGAGTGCCACCCCCTACCTATTCTCTGTCGCGGTTGTCGATGATTGTCGTCCACCATGGTCTGGATGCCGCCACTGTCGAGAGTGATGCCGCCACTGTCGAGAGTGATGCCCCCCACCATGGTTTCCTCTGGCGCTGTTACTGACAAGTGCTTCTCCCCCACCAGGAATATCACTGCTACTATAAAGGTATTCATCTCATTGCTTTGTATCTCTATGACGTTTGGACTCATTCTCCAAAATCCTGAAAGATATTCATCTCCATGCTTTGTGCTTTCAGGAATAGCTTTGATGCATCATGCATGTTAACTCCAAATGCAGTGGCGTTAACTTATGTATGCATCAATTTACCTAAAGTAAACCCATTATATCCCATCCATCCATCTATATAAATAAGGAATTATTAAAATTTAACATAAAACCCATTCTTGTTGTAACAGAGATCCATTGCTAACAATTTACAGCAGAGATCTATATGTGTGTGAAATTATAATTTACTATGCTTTGTACACCATAGAACTATAACTTTTATTATGTGAAACCATACGTTTTATTTTGCTTTGTATACTAGAGAACCAGAATGTTTATTTTGCTTTTAAATAGAAATCAATCATATACGAGAATTTTAATGGTCCCTAGTTTTCGAACCTTTTTCTTGTCTGGTGTCCCTGCAGTTGTCGTGATCATTTATTTTATTCACATAAAGTTCCTCTTGGGATTTTGATGTAAAGGCAAAACTGATGTTGTTTTGAAAATGTATTTTAGGGTCATTTTGCTTTTTGTTGTACAAGATTTTAGTTAGCCTTTTCTATTTTGTTTGAATGGCCATATACATGTGTGAACGGTCATATCCCTATAGTTGTTTTGCTAAGAAGTCTATATATGTCGAGCTTTGGGCTCTTGCAATGGTATTTATTTGATAAATCCTGGAATTTTATTATATTCATGAATGCAAATGGGCCGCCCCAGTCCAAACCTGGTCCGAAAAAGTTGGACTAGGCTTGGGCCTAGAAAAAAAGAATTATATGGGCCCAAAGCCTGATTTTATTAAATAGGCTTGGGACTAGATCATATATTCACTACATGAGCATGGTGTGAGTATCGGGATTCAAAACACTAAACTAGGTCACTTGTTGTGTTGCATTGACTTAGCTATTGTTTAGTTGAATTTAGGACTTATAGAATTACATGCAGTTCAAGATTCTGATAATGCATCTTATGCAAAATCAGATCTTAAAAATTTTCAACAGTAAGCACTCCAATTGAATGTTGATTGAAGTAAAAATATGCAGACATTTACAGTCAGAACATCTGACTTTTTCCTGGGGGGCTACAATATTTAACATATGTAAAGTCAACATGTTTTGATGAAGTCTAATTTTTCTCTGCAAAAGATGAAGTACCGTTTTCATGAATTTTGAGAGAAATGTTAGAATTACAAATGATATAGTTGAATTGCAAGGAATTCTAATGGACAAACACATCATTTAGACCCGAATCACATTTCATCTTAACTTTGTTCTGTTCTGAAACTTGTTCACCATAAATAAATTCATTGAGTTACACCTAGATATGTACGATAACTGACATTTATTGGAAGGTTCTTCTGTTGCATGCTATTGAATATAATACATATACTGTATTTTTTTTTTGGATCTTCAATAGATGGGTCAAATGTCTTGTCCCAATTAGGTTGAGTTGAAAAGTTACCTACGAGCGTATCTTAGCAAAAATGGCGTGGGGGCAGCTGTCACAGGGGTAAATCTCAAACTTTGATTTTTGAGACTAACTTGTGCGGCGTTAGCTTCCCGCAAGCTAACCAGCCTTCCCTTTTGCGTGTAGGATGTACATCAGCACACCAAGCAACCACGCCGCTAGAATACTCGAACACAAGCACTCAAGCACAAGGACACAAGAGGTATTGGCACAAAACCCTTTTGTATTGCAAGAGACTCACTCTGAGTGTGATATCTACAAATGAGCTCTACCCCTCCTTATATAGACAAGCCGGGGGTATATGAAAGGACACCATTATTACATGTACAATGAATAGTCATGACTCTTCGTCTTCTACGGAGACCCTTCATCTTCCGAGGTGACTCTTCGTGCACATGACTCTTCATTTCGCATCCTTTCGTCTTTTGCAACCGACGCCATGTCACCCGCTCCATCAGCATGCCATGTCATCTGCCTCATCAGCACGCCATGTCATCATACCACGTCATCAGTGGGCCCCACGCTCCTACGTAGGATGTTGCAGCTCGAGCTCCATCAAGTGCCGCCAAACACTTGTACTGTGCCAAGGGGAACCCGCACTCCTGCGGTAAACCCCGTCCTTAGCCATCCGCAAGCTAAGGTGAAGTCCTCCAGAACTTCATAGTGTGGCCACCGAACCACACGGGCATGCAATACCGATATTGCACGCTATTCCCGTACCTCGGGAGTTGGGGGTGTTACATGCCTCCCCCACCTGATCCATCAGGCGTCCGCGACTGATCCTGTGTCTTCAAGAAGTCCTCGATGAGGTCCTCGAACTGCCACAGGGTTGTATCTCGTTCCCAGCTTGCCTCCTCCTTCGGGAGTCCCTTCCATTTGACAAGGAAGAAGATCCTTCGGTTCTTCTTGCTCTGGCCCTCCACGCGCCTGTCAAGAATCTTCTCAGCAACCCTCGTGTGCTGAACCCGGACATTAGGAGGGGCACGTTTCGATGCCCTCCTAGTGTTGTCTTCTTTGTCCTCATGGTACTCCTTCAGGAAGCTAACATGGAATACGGGATGCAGCTTCAGTCTCTCTGGAAGACGTAGTTGATAGGCGAGCGGTCCCACGCGTCGTACTATCTCAAAGGGTCCATCGTAACGAGGAATTAACCCTTTGTGCGCCGTCTTCCTCAGGATTTTCTTCCAAATCTGGGGAGTAAGCTTCAGCAGCACTTTCTCCCCAACCTGGAACTCGACCGGCCTACGGCTCTTGTCAGCCGCCTTCTTCATCCTGCGTTGGGCATGAGCCAACGCATCCTTCGCTTCCTCCCACCGATCCTGCCTTTCCATTGCAAAGCGATGTGCAGCGGGGCACCGTCCTTGGCTATTCTGCTTAGCCACTTTGTGCGGTGTCACGGGTTGCCTACCCATCACAATCTCGAATGGACTCTGGCCTGTGGTGGAGGTCTGCTGCAGGTTGTAGCAGAACTGGGCAGTATCCAGTAAACTAACCCAATTGTGCTGATTGGCCGTCACATAATGCCTCAGGTACTCTTCCAGCAAGGCATTGATCCGCTCCGTCTGACCATCCGTCTGCGGGTGATTGCTGGTAGAGAATTTGAGATCTGACCCCAGCATCTCAAATAAGGTCGTCCAGAACCGACCTCTAAATCGGGCATCGCGGTCGCTCACGATGTCCAATGGTATCCCTCAGTGCTTCACCACGTTCTGCAAGAACAACTTCGCTGTGGTCTCCGTCGTGCACTCCTCGGGTGCTGGTACGAAGATCGCGTATTTGGAGAAGCGATCGACTACCACCATCACCGCATTATTCCCCTCCACCTTTGGGAACCCAGTGATGAAGTCCATGGAGACGCTCTCTCACAGACGTGAAGGAATAGGCAGGGGCTCCAGCAGTCCTGCCGTCTTCTTCCTCTCTGTCTTGTCTTGTTGGCATACAAGACAAGTACGCACATAGACTTCCACGTCTTCCTCCATCTTCGGCCAGAAGTAGCTTGAGGAGAGGAGTGCCAGCGTGCGCTCCACTCCTGGATGACCAGCCCACTGTGCGTCATGTGCTTCCTTCAGCAATATTTTCCTCAAGCCGCCGCTCAGGGGAAATAGGGCCTCCTGCCCTTCGCATAGAGGATGCCTTCCTCTATCCAGAATCTCCGGACTTCGCCATCGTTCACGCGTTGCACCAAGCGTGAAGTGACCGGATCCTCCTGAGTTTGCTCCCGTATGCGCTCCAGCATGTCTCCAGACACACGGGTGATTGATGCAATCACGGCGACCTTCGGCTCCTCCGGTTCGTTCTTCCTTGAGAGAGCGTCTGCTACCTTGTTGGTCCGTCCAGGCCTGTAGCGAAGCTCGAAGTCGAACTCGGCAAGAAAGTCTTGCCATCGCGCCTGCTTGGGAGTCAGCTTCTTTTGTGTGGCAAAGCAACTCGTTGCCACATTGTCCGTCTGCACCACGAACTTTGATCCGAGAAGATAGTGGCGCCATGTCCTCAGACAGTGGACCACTGCAGTCATCTCCTTCTCGTGCACGGAGTACCTCCTCTCCGCTGGGTTCAGTTTGCGGCTCTCGTAAGCTACAGGGTGCCCTTCTTACACCAGTACACCTCCAAGTGCATAGTCGAACGCGTCGGTGTGGACTTCGAACGGCTTCTCGAAGTCTGGAAGTCGCAGAATTGGTTCTTCCACCACCGCCCTCTTCAGCTTCTGGAATGCCTTCTGGCATTCACGCGTCCATCTCCAAGGCTGATCCTTCCGAAGCAGGTCCGTCAGGGGTGTCGCCTTCTTGGAATATCCCTTGATGAACTTCCTGTAGTAGTTCACCAATCCGAGGAAGGATCGTAGCTCTGTCGCCTTTGTGGGGGTTGCCCACTCTTCAATCGCCTGTGTCTTTCTTGGCTCCATGCGTATCGTGCCTCCTCCCACGATATGCCCAAGAAAGGAGATGGTCTCCTGACCAAAGGCGCACTTCTCCGGCTTCAAGTATAGCCGGTTCTGCCTCATCTTCTCAAGCACCATCCGCAGATGCTTGACATGCTCCTCCAAGGTCCTGCTGTACACTACTATGTCATCCAAGTACACTACAACAAACGAGTCGATATACTCGCGGAAGACATCATTCATAAGCGTACAGAACGTTGCCGGGGCATTAGTTAACCCAAATGGCATTACAAGGAACTCAAAAGACCCATAACGCGTAACACACGCAGTCTTTGGCTCGTCTCCTTCCTTGATTCGGACCTGTAATAACCCGACCTGAGATCCATCTTTGAGAAATACTTGGCTTGTCTCAAGCGATCAAACAGGTCTTCAACATTGGGGACGGAGTACTTGTTCTTCACCGTCACCTTGTTCAGCGCGCGGTAGTCCACGCACATCCGTATGCTCCCATTCTTCTTCTTCTGTAATAGCACCGGTGCTCCATACGGTGCTTTTCTTGGACGCATCAGACCAGCATCCACCAACTCCTTGAGTTGTCTCCGCAACTCCTCCAGATGTGCAGGGGCATTTTATAGGGTGCAAGTGCAGGGGGCATTGTACCTGGCAGTAGCTCGATAGCGTGATCCACATCTCGCTTCGGTGGAAGTTCCTTGGGCAGCTCCTTCGGCATCACATCCTTGAACTCGTCCAGCATCTTCTTTACTACCTTGGTGCATGGTTGTGTCTCCTCGCCATCTTCTTCGACGCGTACCGTAGCCAGATACGTCATCTCCCCTTTCTTCAGCCCGTTGCAGACTTGCATTGCAGACATTGCTCCCGTCTGCCCTTTCTTCTTGATAGCCCTGATGAAGCAGGGGCTATCCGTAGCTGCGAAGAAGACACCTCCCAGATAAGGCATTACAGACGCCTTCGCCTTCTTCAAGAACTCAACTCCCAGAATAACTTGGAAGTCATCAAGAGGTACCACGAGGAAGCGTACCTTTCCCGGCCATTCTCCCAACTGAACAGTGCAGTTTGCCATACCTTCAATCTTCAGAGACTCGGAGTTGGCAAGCTTTACACGGCACTGGCTCTTCTCCAAGGGAACTCCCAAGTTCCTGAACTCTTTGCTGGAGATGAAGTTGTGTGTCGCTCTAGTATCTATCATGGCTGAAAGGGTCTTCTTGTGTACCACGACATCGAGGTACACCAACTCTGGATCCTCGCGCTCAACCTCTACTTTCGCCTCTTTGCCCGACTTCAGCGGACACAAGCGAACGTTGCGCAGCAACTTGAGGTTCGTCATGCGCGTCTCTTCGTCTGAGTTCTCCTTCATGGTCATGGAGTTCAGCTTCTCTCGTTTCGGGCACTCCCGCGCCCTATGTGGCCCGTCACAAATGAAGCAGCCCTTCCCCTTGGGTTGCTCGGCCTTCTTGGAGGATTCCGCACCCTCCCTTGAAGTTTCGGCCTTGCCGAACTTCTTGAATTTCCCCTTGCTCTTCTCTTTGGGTTTGGCCTTGGTCTTCTCAAGGTCCTTCTTCTCCGTGGTGGGTTGGACTTTGTAGTCGACCAACGCATCCGCAGCAGCGATGGCCGTCTGGAGGTCCTTCACTCCTTGCCTCCTGAGCTCCGCCTGAGCCCAGCTTTGTAGACCCACCATGAAATTAAAAAGTTTGTCTTCTTTAGACATACCTTTGATATCCAGCAGCAGTGATGAGAACTGCTTCACGTACTCCCGTACGGTTCCTGTCTGCTTTAGCCGTCGGAGCGCCTCCCTCTCTACCCAAGCAGTGTTGGTGGGTAGGAACTGCTCCTTCAGTTCCTTCACCAACTCATCCCAAGACGAGATGTCTGGTCTTCCTTCGGATGCACGACTCCTCCACCATAGCTTTGCGTGGTCGGATAAGTACATCGCCGCCAAGGAAACCTTCTCCGCCTCAGGAGTCTTGACAACTTTGAAGTATACCGCCATGTCCCTGATGAATCTGTTATTCATCACTCCAAAAGTCAAAAATAGAGCCTTGTTCCCGAGAAAATAGAGGCATATTTCCTTTTATCTTGCATAAATAACACTCATGCATGCATCCGTAATTCATGCATTTTAGCAGCTCATCTGCATGTAAAAAAGAAGCCAAAAAATCCCCTGTAAAATACCTCTTCATCAAAATAACTTCTTCTCTATAATATAGGTATATATTCCTTAATAGTAGAGGGAAGAATGCCAAAAATCACCCTTGTAAAATAGCCCAAATATCTTGAGAACCCTTGTACATTTAAACATACATAAAGCCCTCATACAAACCCCTAATTAGGTCTACTCACTCTTAGAATAATACACATTAAAAGACCTTCAAAATGAGACTGATTTCATTGAAATTGGAGCTTGTATGAGAAACTTGGGTTTTTGGATCCTTTTGTATACTACACATGTATATTTATGTATCCTTGTATTTATGTATCATATTTGACCTCATCTCCGTCTTTGGTCAACATGAAACTTGTAGATCTCATGAAGATCTACAACTTTCATGTTTTGAGTTTTTCCAAATTCGGCTTCCTCTTCTCTCTACACGTGTTTCTTTCTCCAGCCATTCACAGCAGGCCACGTGGCGCCCTCTGGTTGCGCCACGCGGCCCGCTGCCCATCGCCTCATCCGCCTGCGCCTTCCACCGTTGGATCTCGCTTCAGATCCAACGGCCCAGGCCTTTCCACGCGTTTCCCCTCTCCTTGCCGTCAGATCGCCCCCGCGCTCCATCTGATCCCTCCATTAGCACCGCTCCCTCAGCCAGACACGTGGCGCGCTATGCGCCCTTCGATCGCGCCCTGGACTTTCCATCTCAACCGCGGCTTCTGCCTATCTCCTTAGCCGATCGATCAGGCCCTTGATTCCATCTGAGCCATTCCTTAGCGCCTCGCCCTCGACACGCCACGTGGCTGCTCCATCGGCCCTCCGATCACGTGCCTCAGATCTAATCTGGCCCGTCATCTCGCTTTTAGCCCTCAACCGTTGGATCTCCAGATCCAACGGTTGAGCTGCATCGTCAACCTCCGATCGCTCTCTCTCCCACGATCTCGACCTTGTGGAACACGCACCCCCTTCCTATTCTTGGCAGCGCATCTACCACCGCAGACGCCCGCTGACCTCCCCACGACATCCTCCACTCGTCCCTCTCCCTCGCCATCTCCCTCAAGCACCACCATCTCCACCATACTCGCCCCACGACGGCCACCAACTTCGCCAGTCCACCAGCTAACCCATCAACTTCTCCCTATAAATACCCAGCCACCGGCACCGTTCACCCCCATCCGCCACTCCAGAGAGAGTCCTTGAGCTCCAAGCTACTTATTGGTGACAGCAATTTGTTGAATTGTCGAGCGAAGAGAGGTTTCCAACTCCGGCGAGATCCACGGCTGCCACCGCCGTGCTGCAGCCTCCCTCGAGCCGCTGCCTGAGCTCGGGACCCTACCGATCCCTCGAGCGACGACCCTGGAACTCCCAGCTGAGCTCCAATTCCCAGGTAACTCCCTCCATCGTTCTCTGATCTTCTTCTTCTTTTTCTTGCTTTTTCTTCAGCTTTTATTCGCCGTCGTTGACCATCCTCGCGCCTTCCAATCACCTCGACGAGCTTCGCGTCGAAGCTCCGATCATCGCAGTACCCTCCGCACACTCCGACAACGCATACCACGTTCCTCCGACGAGCAGCTCCGCCATTTGGCCGGAACTCGTTCGCCGGACCACCTCACGCCATTTCAGGCCTCGCCGATCACTTCACTTCCCTCCACGAGCACCTGCACGCCTCGGCTATACGATTAACCCTTTGCAGGTCCTTGAGTATTCATTGGCCGGAACCTCGCCGGAGATCCCTTCGAGCTTCATCGACGCCGAGCTCCAGCACATCTCCAAGGATCGTGAGGCCACCGGAGGCTTCGCCGTGCACTCCCGCTGCTTCTGAGCTACTTGGGAGCTCGAGACGTCCTTCATCGACGCCTGGCGACCGAGGCGAAGCAAGCCCAGTCCCACCGGAGCACCGCCTTCTCCTCCGCAGGTGGCGGAGGACCACTCGAGACGACGCAGCAGCAGCCGTACGATCAACCGATCGAACGGCCTTCGTTCTGCCACGTATTCCATCACCGCGACCTTTCTCGACCGTGCATCGCGCTTCTGATCCTACGCCTCGCAAGTCGCCACGCATCTTCATCGACATCCCTTGGATCATCTTGATCCAAGGGCCTTCAGGTCGCCACGTCAACGCATCCGAGCCTCGGCCTCCTAAGCTTAGGCTCGGGTGACCCGAAGCTGCACCGAGGCTAGACCGAACCTCCAGAAGACCCGAGCCTCCGACGCCCTCCGAACCTAGGTCGGCCACGTGAGGAGCACGTGCGACCTGGGTTATTTGCACAGACGCCCCTGAAGCTTGAGGAAATTACAAAAAAGTCCCTGTGAAGCAGACCCCACGCGAGGAGCACGTGTTCAGTAGAGAAATTGCATACAAGTCCTGCATGTTATCGGTAATTGCATTTTAGTCCTTGTCAGCATGTTTGATTTTTGAAGTTTCAATTTCCAGTATTGCATTTACGCCCTTGTGTTTGCACGTGTCCATAGAGTACATTGTTCATCATTTTGAGATTCTAAAAATTGCATGTTGTTGGAAATTTTGTCCTCTGCCTATCAGTACACGTGTATGATTTTTGTAGGCTTATTTGAATTATTAATGAATTAATTGGTTCATTGTTGACATATTTTGCCCAGTGATGCCTTTTGATTTTTAATTAATTATCTGTGCCTTCAAAAATTATCAAAAATTCACAGTAGCTTAAGGACACCATTTTTAACACACCATAAAAATTTCATAGCATTTTCACGCATATCGAGGCCTAAATAAATTGTTTAGCGATTTTCTTAAATTAATTTTAGTAAATTCATTTCACAGTAAAATTAAGTTCTGTCAATTTCCCTAGGTCCCTTCTCATTAGAGCCACCTAGGGTAATTTTAGTTCTTGGAAAAATTGTGATTTGATATTTATTAAAAATCAAATTCTGAAAATCACTCTCTCTCTGTTTCTTTAATTCACAGTAAATTCATTTTGAGTCGAAAAATTCCAAAAAAATTAGTGTAGGTCATTTTCATCATAAATAACTGTCTGGCCAACTTTCATTATTTTTTGACTTCATTTGATACTTCAATTAAATTTAACGTTAAATTGGCTAAGATTTGTCTGCATATGTCTGCATAGAAATTAAAAAGACCAAAAAAATATATTCCCGAAAATCTCACACTTGGATTTTGCTGAAATTTGACCTAAGGAGACAATTGCCTCCCTGAGATCGACCTTGGACTTCACCAAGTAAAAAAAATTTTGCCGCTTGAAATTAACTCGAATCTGATTAAAGTGGTTTTTGATTAACCTCTCGTATCCGACTGCAACGAACGACATCTAATTAATTTGGACATTAATTTGCTCGAATTAACATAGGGTGCGGGAGCGATGTCAAAATGGCGCCGTTGCCGGGGATCGAACCCGGGTCACCCGCGTGACAGGCGGGAATACTTACCACTATGGTTTATGATAGAGATGATGATGAAAGAGTTGATTGTGATTGTGGTGGTTGTGGTGAAAATGGTAGATGAAAATATAGTTGGAACAACAAGGATAAAAAACGTTAGATAAAAATGAAATGAAAAGATAGAGATAGAAAATTACCTGCGGTTCGTCGGATTGTGGAGCCACGTCGTGCGGCTTCCGGTTGTGGCCTCGAGAAGGATGGCGGAGTCCTTCGAAGCTGAGCAAGTCCAATCGGATCTCGCGACGCGGCAATGGTGATGCCGCAGATCTTGCCTTGAGGTTGTCGTCGCTCAACTCGTCTCCTGCAGCTGTCACCTGAAGGTTAAAGGGGCTCGACCTCACTTCTCTCGAAAACGGCGGATGGAGATGAATGGAGGAGGGGGAGGGCATTATAAAGAGGATGGATGGAGTTAGAGAAGAGATGGAGAGAGTGGAGAAAATGGTGGAGGAAGTGGAGAAGATGTGGCTTGGAGTGGGGGAAAAGAAAGGAGAAGAGGTAAAAGAGGATTAAAATAATTTATTTAATAATATAATATAGTAGGCTACTAAAAATGATTAAAATAATGATAGTAAAATAGTAATAATAATAAATCCGAAAATAGTAAAAAAAATAAATCCGAAAATAAAAAATTGGGGTGGCATGTGGCGGCTACAGGAGCGGCCACATGTCGCTCCCAGAAAATTCAAAGATTAAATGTAAAGAAAATAAAAAAGAAATAACAAAAGGGATTAAATCAAAAAGTGGTCAACACAAAAGTTGCTCGTCTCGACGAGATCTACAACTTTAGTGAAGGGCCGAAAATCAACGGAGATCATCTGTACAAAATGTATTTTTGGGTGGTACCTTATAGATATAAAATACCGCATTTTATCTTTTGTATTTTTTTGTCATTTTTAAGAGAGAGAAAAATCAAAATAAAAATATGAAAAGATTATTTACAACTTAATCTATTTTTTTTTTTTGATTTTTAATAATGAAGAAATTAAAAAGATAAAATATAGGGGTAAAACGGTCATTATGTACAATGTACAAAAGGGGCCCAAAACCCAAGTTTTGCATATGAGCTCCGATTTTAATGAAATTGGTCTTGTTTCGAAGGTCTTTAAAAATATATTCCCGAAAATCTCACACTTGGATTTTGCTGAAATTTGACCTAAGGAGACAGTTGCCTCCCTGAGATCGACCTTGGACTTCACCAAGTAAAAAAAATTTTGCCGCTTGAAATTAACTCGAATCAGATTAAAGTGGTTTTTGATTAACCTCTCGTATCCGACTGCAACGAACGACATCTAATTAATTTGGACATTAATTTGCTCGAATTAACATAGGGTGCGGGAGCGATGTCAAAATGGCGCCGTTGCCGGGGAGGCAAACGGCTTAGGATCACTTTAGAAAAATTAGATTTACATTTTCCATTCACTCGGGTAGTCTGACCCCCGAGCTGCATTGTAATTATCCATTTCTTCTTTAATTATTTTTCTGACCATTTCTGTATATATCTCTTTCTGACATAATTTTTTATCTTTTTGTGCGAGGGTCCGGTGGACTTGGAGCGGCTTTCTTGAAGTCGACGCATCTCGAAGTGCATCGGAGGCCGACGGTTCGTGGATCAAGTCGGCTGTTGGATGTCAAAATGGCGCCGTTGCCGGGGAGGCACGGCTTAGGATAATTTTTAGCAAATTTTTGAGTGTTTGATTTTCTTTCCCCGGGTAGTCTGACCCCCGGTTTTTCTTGTGAATATTTCTCTGTCTTGTAAATTTCTGCATTTTTGTCGTTCTTGATCTGACCTCAACTTATTTTTTGTGTGAGGGACACCGGAGTCGAAGACGCTTCGAGGAACACGCATTCGAATTTGTTTGAGTGCTTTGAGAGAACCTGTAATTTCAATAATTTTTCCACATTTTTTCGCATCATTTCCAGCGGTTCTCGTTTGGGATCTCGCGTGTGTAAAGATAGTGGAACTGTGTCCCGTATGCTGTGTGGGTGAATTGTAACTTAGCTTGCACTAGCGGCTCCTTGAGCCACTCTAGGACTTGTTTGTGCTCGTAATCAATAGGACCACACATTACACATAAAAGACGCACCTAGACCGTAGGACTTAGTTCAAATTAAATTGTTCTTCACGCTAATAGAACTTCCTGTCTAGGAGCGGCTTTTCATAGCTTGCATGTGCATGTAGAGTAAAGTTTTCAATTCTGTATTGCATCCTGCATAAAAAAGCGAAGGGATCACTGTAAGTATTCTCTACTCAGCATAAGCATCATCGATTTCAACTTGCATTGGCTTTTCTCGATTTCCCCCTCTGATTTTGTCACTTAAATTAAAAAGGAAATTGGGACTGTCCGATAGGCGTGCTTTGTGGTGGACTAATTGCAGTGATAACTTAACTTTAATCGGGACTGCTAAACAGTATTGACCAAAAAAAAGGAATAAAATCTGAAAATTGTTTGCGGGAGATTAATCCCCGACCTTGTATTCAGGCTGAGTGAGGGTACTTGAGTGTGTGTGAACACCTTAAGGCAGAGCCCAAATCCCCGCCTTCCATATCACGAGCCAACTGATCTTAGCAATTATCACGAGTGGGATATTTTTAAACTCTTTGACAAGTACCAAGTAGCCTCCGCCCTCACAGGTAGATAGGGGTGAACCAGCGGTACTCTGCGACAAGGCCTAAAAACTTTGTCAGCCTCCGCCTCAGTGCGGGTAGATAGGGGCACGTCATTGAGTCCCCACTCCGGATAGGAGCAAAGAAAGGGAGGATCGACGGTATCTTAGGCGACAGGATAGACAGGGAAGACGCATCCGGCTCTAAGCCGACTTTCCTCTAGGCTGCGTAATCCTTGCTATTTGTGCTTGAATATCACACTTAAAAACTACAAGATAAATTGGACTCAACTTTGAGTCCTTCACTGTGTTGAGTGTGAAACCAGGGTCTTGGATTGTTCTTGTGCTTGCTTCAGGTAGGAGTCAAATCCTATCTTCTTCCCTCTTTATCAAGATGAGTGATTGGGGAGATCTCGACGCACTATTCACTGATCTCTCTATGAGTCCCCCAAGTAACTCGTCTTCCTCGGTCCGAGCGCACCTTGGACCATCCAGGACTCATGACCCTCTTGAGTCCTGGTTTCCACATGCTCAGGGTGGTTACTCTCAAACCAACCCTTTTATCTCCTCCGAGATTACCGAGGAAGATCATTGCCTCGGTAATCCCTTCCTTGATTTGCACTCTAACACCGGTCTTACTTTCCAATTCCCAGAACTAGAGGACAAGATGCCGCCAAAAGTTCCACCAGATGAGGAACAAATTAAACAGATTCTTGCCCGCCTCGCTGATGCCGAACAGAGGAATGCAGATCTCACTGCACGGATGGGACAAATCATAGCAGCAGAAGGAATCGACCGACCAATGGTCGATACCTATAACCCGGCGGAGAACGAGATTCAGAACTGGTTGGCACCCGCAGTTCCCGCCCAGGCATTTGAGTTGAAGCCCCACTTTCTTAGTCTGCTTCCGAAGTTCAACGGAAATCTTAATGAAGAACCGTACACTTTCCTCCGTGACTTCGAGTTGGTTTGCAACAATCTTAGCCATCCCAATGTTGGCCAAGACTATATTCGGCTGAAGGCCACCCCTTTTGCCTTAGGTGATAAGGCTGCTCATTGGCTGAAAAATTTAGGGGTGGTATGTACCACTTGGATGCAGTTCAAGGACCTTTTCTTGAAGAAGTTCTACCCTCTCAGTAGAACTAATCAGATGAGAACAAAGATCGCCAGCTTCGCACAAGGAGCCTGCGAACCGTTCCATGAGGCTTGGGACAGGTTCAATGACTTAGTACAGAAATGCCCCTGCCACGGCATTTCAAAGGCGATCTTAGTCCAGACCTTGATCTGTGGTTTAACCCCAGAAATGCAGGGGTTAGTCAGTGCCGCCTGTGGAGGAAGCTATCTGAACAAAAATGAGCATGCTGCATGGAAGATCCTAGAGCAGATGGCAGAAACCGGCAGGTCACAGGCCACAAGGGCCTATCAATTGTCTCCCTCAATCCTATCCAATGAGACAACTAGATAAATGTTGCAGATCTGACTGAGGACCTTATCCCCAGCATGGGGATGATCGCCGACAAGCTTACCATGGTCGAGCAGATCCACAAGAGAGTCGCGGAGATGGAGTCTCTTTCTAGCCTTCCCAAGAAAGTGGAGGAACTCTCTGAAAAGGTAGCTAAGATTAAGCTACCCACCCCTTCTGCACCACCTGTACCTGTACACCGAGTCCATCTTGTACAGGAACAGGCACCGGGGTCTCAGAGTAGCTGGGATCAGACTTATACCCAGCCGAACCATCATGCACCCCCACCAGTGGAAACAGAATATGAGGAGCCTCCGCCTGTATACGAGATTAACGGGCTTTGGTATAGCCGGGACCCGCTAGTCCGGCAAATCGAGATGGGGAAGGATCAGGCACACCGTCCCGCACCAGTCTACCAAGAGACCAGGCCCGTCACAGTCCCGCGATACCAGTCCAGGCCAGATCATGGGTACCAGCCGCAGCAACGCACCTACCAGCAGGGGCCAGCACCGTCCCACCAGCAGCAGTATCGGCATGGCCAGCAAGGCCAATTTAGGACGGCATCAACACCGCAGCAAGCCCAGCCCACCGAATTGGAGTCACTCACCTTGGCGATCCAGACCCTGTCTGATAGGGTCCAACAGATACAAAATGATTACCTGGATATGAGAACCGACATCAATCGGGTTTCTCGTGCCCAGGATCAACAAATGGCGCCAAGGACCCCAATTCCCGCACAGGTTCAGGCCAATCCGAACAGCATGCACCAGGGCCAGAACCGACCTCGTGATCAGGTATATTATTCAGATAATTATCTATCTGAACATGAGATCCTTTCGTAGATAATGTTAATCATATGTCCCTCAGGAGCGGAAGGACCGTGACCATACCTGATCGGGCACGGGCACAAAAGGAAGGAACCTCCGAGAATCTACCTGAGGAGAATTCGGAGGAAGAAAAGGAGGAGCATCCCCACCACCATCCCCAACAGAAGAAGAGGACATCTGAGTCCTCGAAGCAGCATTCCCGCATCCACTTTGAGTCAGACGATACCGATGAGCCCGCACCTCCATCTGAGGAGGACCATCCAGAAGAAGCGGAAGAAGCACCACCGGTTTCGCCCAAGCATTTTCCTGTTTGTCAGAGTCCGAGTCAGAGTCAGTGTAAAAGTCCGAGTCAGAGTCTTGTTCAGAACTCAGTTTCAGCAGCTAATGAAAATCTTTCAGTTCCAGAACCTGAGTTAATAATCCCTTTCCCCCAAGCTCTTACGGGTGGAAAGAAGAAAATCCAAAAAATCCAAAAAGATGACCCTGAGATGGCTGAATTCTGCAATAAACACATCAAGGTCACAATCCCTTTTGACAAGTTCGTGGAAATAACCCCTGTATTCCAAAAATACCTTAAGGTGAGATGCACACCTACTAGGGTTAGCAGGAAGACCAAAAGCCGTGTTGAGAAACACGTTCTATCAATAGCCACAACTTGTGCAATAAAGAACTCGTTTCCTCGAAAACGAAGAGACATGGGTGCACACTATGTAGAGAGTCATGTTGATGACATTGCGTTTGCACGCACTCTCCTGGACAATGGTTCCTCAATTAACTTAATGCCCATGGCCCTCTATGAGCGGCTTAATCTCGGACCTCTTAGGAAATCTAGAGCTATTCTGCAGTTTGCTGACAAATCCACTAAGAGGTCCCAAGGAGAGTTAAGGAACATTGTGATCAGAGTCGAGGGGCAGGAATACATGGTGGACTTTACTGTCCTGGATATGGAAACCCCTCGTAATTGGAGAGATTCCCAGATCATTTTAGGTAGACCCTTCCTCAGAACTGCGGGGGCCTTATTTGATTATAAAACTGGGAAGATTCAGTTCCAAACTCCCGGCGGAGATGAGGAATTGGAGATGAAGCAGACGAGATGGCAGAGACCGGACTCCGAATCCAGCACCGAGTACTCTTCTACCGAGACAAACTGTGAATATGTAGACGTAGTTGGGCCATGGAGACAGAACCCAGCCAGCATTAATGTGTCCATCTCCTTTGAAGATGATCCAGTGCATGAGTCAGTCTGCGAGATTCTGAGGAACGAGTACAGCTCTGAACCTGCATCGCCCTACATCTTCGATGACGTAGAGGCCCAGTGGGGCCTGTCAGTCCTTACATCCTTAGGACAATCGGAAGATGAGGATGACGAGTCGGACGAGGCGTTTGCCGATTGTATGGAAAATTTTGACGATCCGACTCCAGAGCCGCGCTTGGTGGCAGCTGTTACAGAAAATGATCCAGCCACTTCCAACACCAAACCAGATCAGATTGAGCTAGACTTCTTAGATGACCACACTATACCTGAGCTCAAACCTCTTCCCACAACACTGAAATATGCCTTCCTTGCGGGCCAAGACAAGAAATTTCCGGTCATTATCAGTTCGCAATTGATCGAGGAGCAGGAATCTCGCTTGCTAGAGATCCTGGAGAAAAACCGCAAGGCAATAGGCTGGAGCATTTCCGATCTCCATGGGATAAATCCCGCTCTGTGTTCGCACCATATTTACTTGGAGAATGAAGCCAAACCCTCTCGGGAATTCCAACGCCGGTTGAATCCAAATTTACGAGAAGTGGTGAAAAAAGAGATAGAAAAATGGTGCGACGCGGGTTTCATTTACCCAATCTCCGACTCTAAGTGGGTGGCCCCAATCCATGTTGTCCCAAAAAAGTCAGGAATTCAGACGACCACCAATGAGGACGGAGAGGAGATCGTGACGAGAATACCCACGTCATGGCGCGTCTGTGTGGATTACAGACGCTTAAATGCCGCGACGAAGAAGGATCATTTCCCTCTACCATTCATTGATCAGATCTTAGAAAGATTAGCGGGAAAAGAATTCTTCTGCTTCCTTGATGGGTTCTCGGGCTACAATCAAGTGGCCATAGCTCCGGAGGACCAGGAAAAGACCACGTTCACATGCCCCTTTGGTACCTATGCTTTCAGGCGCATGCCCTTTGGGCTTTGCAATGCTCCAGGTACTTTTCAAAGGTGCATGATTGCTGTATTCGCCGAAATGGTCGGCGAATTCCTGGAAGTCTTCATGGATGACTTCACGGTCCACGGCGACTCTTTTGATTCCTGCCTTAGGAATCTGGACCGAGTCCTCAAAAGATGTTGTGAGGTCAATCTGGTGCTCTCCTGGGAGAAAAGTCACTTCATGGTGACGGAGGGCATAGTGTTGGGGCATGTCATCTCCAAGAGAGGAATGGAGGTTGACCCTGCCAAGGTGGACGTGATCAGACGACTCCAGCCACCAACCAACGTAAAGCAGTTGCGGTCGTTCCTTGGGCATGTCGGATTTTATCGAAGATTTATCAAGGATTTTTCCAAGATTGCCCGACCGCTAACTGAGCTTTTAGGCAAAGACACGGAGTTTATTGTAGATCACAAATGTCTTGAGGCCTTTAAGCTTTTACAAGGAATGATCATGGATGCACCCATTTTACAAGCCCCAGATTGGTCTCTACCTTTTGAGATCATGACGGATGCCTCAGATTATGCTGTTGGGGCTGTATTGGGACAAAGAAGAGATGGCGTCCCGTTTGCAATTCACTACGCAAGCAAAGTGCTTGATTCTGCTCAGCGTAACTATACAGTTACCGAAAAGGAAATGCTTGCGGTAGTGTTTGCCTTGGACAAATTCAGATCCTACTTAATCGGATCCAAGGTAACCGTGTTCACAGACCATACGGCACTACGATACCTGATGGAGAAGAAGGACGCGAAGGCGCGTCTTCTTCGTTGGATTTTACTTATCCAGGAGTTTGATTTGGATATCCGTGATAAACCTGGTAAGAAGAACGTAGTGGCCGATCATCTTTCTCGTCTCGAAGATCTTAATACTTCCGAGGTTTCACCAATTCGAGACTCCTTCCCTGACGAGTCGATTTTTGTTATCGACTCACTCCCGTGGTACGCCAATATCGTGAACTATCTTGTCTCCAAGAAAGTTCCCGAGGATTGGCCCAAGAGCCAAATCGACCGATTAAAGTCGGACGCTAGACACTACCATTGGGAGGATCCGATCCTTTTCTTTGAAGGACCGGATTGTGTCTGGAGACGTTGTATTCCTCAGGAGGAATACCAGAGTGTCCTTTCTTTATGCCATAGCTTAGAGGCAGGAGGACACCACTCCGGGAAGAGGACCGCATGGAAGGTACTTCAGTGTGGCTTCTACTGGCCGACTCTGTTTCGCGATGCCACCGCCTTCGCGAAGTCGTGCCCAGTTTGCCAGAGGATGGGAGGAACCGTTGGTTCCAGGGATGAGATGCCAATGCAGCCGGTCATCATTTGTGATGTCTTTGACGCCTGGGGCATCGATTTCATGGGCCCATTCCCTGTCAGCCACGGGTTTGAATACATCCTTCTTGCGGTAGACTACCTATCCAGATGGGTGGAGGCTATCCCGACCCGAGCCGCAGACAGCAGGACTGTCTGTAAATTCATTAGAGAGAACATAATCTCTAGGTTCGGGATCCCCAAAATGATGATATCAGACGGGGGTAGCCACTTTGTGAATCGGGAGGTGAAGAAACTCCTGAAGGACTACGGCATCGAACACCGTGTCACGAGTCCTTACCACCCACAAACCAATGGTATGGCTGAGGTGTCGAATAGGGAGGTGAAAACCATATTGCAAAAGCTTGTCCGCCCGGACAGGAAGGACTGGTCTCAGATCTTGGATCAAGTCCTCTGGGCGTATAGGACGGCTTACAAGACACCGTTAGGCACCTCCCCATTCCGAATGGTATTCGGAAAGCCGTGCCATTTGCCCGCAGAGTTAGTTCACAAATCAGAATGGGCAATAAAGAAGGTCAACTGGAACACACACCTGGGTCAGAAACAGAGAGACATGGATCTGAATGAGCTTGTGGAAGTCAGAAACCGAGCATACGACAACAGTTTGGTGTACAAGGACAAGGTGAAGCGTTGGCATGATAGATATATCAGACGAAAGACCTTTGTTCCTGGACAGAAGGTATGGTTGTTCAATGCTAGGCTGAAGATTTTCCAAGGCAAGTTGAAGTCTAAGTGGACGGGACCATTTGTCGTCCGTACGGTGCATGATAGTGGATGTGTCGAGATCTCAGATCTCGCAGATGACGCACCGACATTCCTAGTGAATGGGCAGCTGTTGAAACACTTCGTCGAATCTAATGAGCAGTTAGTCCATGTCGAGGAAATTGTATTCATGCGCGAGACAGATACAGCAGAGTCACATCAAGCCGCGTATGAGACCTTGCAGCAGTGAACTCCAGCCATCCGCAGCATCTCGAAAGATTCAGACCGATTCATCTGTATATATCATCATTCTTGTACAATCTACCCTTTCTCCCGCGACTTTAGCAACCCATCCCCGCCTCATCAGATCACTATCTTGGACTATACTTAGGATAACCAGAGCCTAAGTATAGGGGGGAAGGTCACCCAAGTCGAGTCACTGTACATCCTCCATCACATTGGTCCTCACACTCATTTCCTTCCGAAACTTAGGCTGACCTGAGCCTAAGTATAGGGGGGGTCGATGCCCGCATTGTATATACTCATCCATTTCCCATCTTTTTCCGCATCCACCCCAGTTTTGATCTTCTTCTATACTTAGGCTGCCATAGCCTAAGTGTAGGGGGGTGAGATGGTTTCTATACTTCTTGGTTCTCATACGCTTAGCACGAGCTATGTCTTTTTCCTCGCTCTTAGTGCTCTGAGGACATAGCACACGCTAAGTATAGGGGGGCGTGTATATATTACATATATACTTTACCCATAGCTCGTACTTTCACGTATTTTTGTATATATATTACAATAATTACGGGGGGTAAACATCAAAAAAAAAATCTTTAATAGGCTTCTTATTTACTCTTGCATATCATCTCTGCATAGAAAAATAAAAAGAGTCTTGCATTGTCATAGCATGACATCTCATCTCATTTGCATAAGTTGCTTATGCAAAGTGAAAAGCTAGTGGGTTCTGGACCAATTTGTGAGCAGATATTAAGGATGAAAATGACTTGACCTTAATCCACCTAATTTCAGAGGAACCTTATAGGAACTGGAGTTAAGATTTTTCAGGTCAGGTAACTTAATTCTTTAAGTCTCCAAGTCTATGTTCATATGTCATCTTAACAAGCCTAAATAGAGCACTTAACAACACACACATGACTCTTAGAGACAATGGCTTAACATGCACCAGCACTTTACACATGGCTCTCTACGGATGAGGTGATAAGGAGACAGTTTCCTTTAGCTTGGGGTAGCATATGAGGGTAGTACTTCTAGGCGGAACCTCTCTTCTTCTTTTAGTGAAGGAAGTGCGTCTCAACTTGGACTAGTGGTGATGAAGGCTAAAGACAGAAGCAGTGGGTTGCAATAAAGCTTCAAAAGAGGGATAGTCTACTGGCTCAAGAGGAAATTTCTTGTATCTATGCTGCACCATGTATATATGTTGTACAAAGGCATGTTGAAAAAAAAAAGAACTCCAAAAAAGTGGTGGGTCGGATTGAAAATTTAATAACCCCACCGGAGTATATGTAGTCAAGAAAAGCAAAAGCTTATGGTCACCATGTACTTGCAGCGGGAGACTTAGCTACACTGGCTGAGCTTCCAAAAGTCTATACCTCTTCCTCCTCTTCTTGAGCCGGTTGAACTTGAACTTAGAAGGGAATACCCCGCTTCTCGAGGAAAGAGTTGCTAGACCAAGGCATTAGAGTTACCAGGTTGGGGGAGATTGTTTCTTTGTTACTTCTGAGGTGGGGAGTCATCCGAGCCTCCGACGCCCTCCGAACCTAGGTCGGCCACGTGAGGAGCACGTGCGACCTGGGTTATTTGCGCAGACGCCCCTGAAGCTTGAGGAAATTACAAAAAAGTCCCTGTGAAGCAGACCCCACGCGAGGAGCACGTGTTCAGTGGAGAAATTGCATACAAGTCCTGCATGTTATCGGTAATTGCATTTTAGTCCTTATCAGCATGTTTGATTTTTGAAGTTTCAATTTCCAGTATTGCATTTACGCCCTTGTGTTTGCACGTGTCCATAGAGTACATTGTTCATCATTTTGAGATTCTAAAAATTGCATGTTGTTGGAAATTTTGTCCTCTGCCTATCAGTACACGTGTATGATTTTTGTAGGCTTATTTGAATTATTAATGAATTAATTGGTTCATTGTTGACATATTTTGCCCAGTGATGCCTTTTGATTTTTAATTAATTATCTGTGCCTTCAAAAATTATCAAAAATTCACAGTAGCTTAAGGACACCATTTTTAACACACCATAAAAATTTCATAGCATTTTCACGCATATCGAGGCCTAAATAAATTGTTTAGCGATTTTCTTAAATTAATTTTAGTAAATTCATTTCACAGTAAAATTAAGTTCTGTCAATTTCCCTAGGTCCCTTCTCATTAGAGCCACCTAGGGTAATTTTAGTTCTTGGAAAAATTGTGATTTGATATTTATTAAAAATCAAATTCTGAAAATCACTCTCTCTGTTTCTTTAATTCACAGTAAATTCATTTTGAGTCGAAAAATTCCAAAAAAAATTAGTGTAGGTCATTTTCATCATAAATAACTGTCTGGCCAACTTTCATTATTTTTTGACTTCATTTGATACTTCAATTAAATTTAACGTTAAATTGGCTAAGATTTGTCTGCATATGTCTGCATAGAAATTAAAAAGACCAAAAAAATATATTCCCGAAAATCTCACACTTGGATTTTGCTGAAATTTGACCTAAGGAGACAGTTGCCTCCCTGAGATCGACCTTGGACTTCACCAAGTAAAAAAAATTTTGCCGCTTGAAATTAACTCGAATCTGATTAAAGTGGTTTTTGATTAACCTCTCGTATCCGACTGCAACGAACGACATCTAATTAATTTGGACATTAATTTGCTCGAATTAACATAGGGTGCGGGAGCGATGTCAGTCCCACAAGAAATTCTCCAAGTCTTTGGCACTCCACGTACCTGAAAAGGACTTGAGCTCTGGGACCTTTGGCCTTCGAGACTCGCTGGATCCGCCCCCGTTCGCTATCGCCTTCTTGACGATGGAGAGTTCCCCCAGTAGATCCTGCACCATGGACTCGAGCTCTTCCAGCTTCTCTCCAAGTGCCTTCACTACATCGACCGAACGCTGGCTATCGCCACCAGCGTCCGATACCACGCTTGCATCGTCTTCCAAACGAGCCAAGCGTTGGGCATGGGTGCCCATTTGGGATTGAATCTCCATCACGATTCCCTCCAAGGAAGCAAGACGATCTCCGGTGTTGGGCGTCATTCCTTGCTCTGATACCAGTTGTCACAGGGGTAAATCTCAAACTTTGATTTTTGAGACTAACCTGTGTGGCGTTAGCTTCCCGCAAGCTAAGCAGCCTTCCCTTTTGCGTGTAGGATGTACACCAGCACACCAAGCAACCACGCCGCTAGAATACTCGAACACAAGCACTCAAGCACAAGGACACAAGAGCTATTGGCAAAAAACCCTTTTGTATTGTAAGAGACTCACTCTGAGTGTGATATCTACAAATGAGCTCTACCCCTCCTTATATAGACAAGCCGGGGGTATATGAAAGGACACCATTATTACATGTACAATGAATAGTCATGACTCTTCGTCTTCTACGGAGACCCTTCATCTTCCGAGGTGACTCTTCGTGCACATGACTCTTCATTTCGCATCCTTTCGTCTTTTGCAACCGACGCCATGTCACCCGCTCCGTCAGCATGCCATGTCATCTGCCTCATCAGCACGCCATGTCATCATGCCACGTCATCAGTGGGCCCCACGCTCCTATGTAGGATGTTGCAGCTCGAGCTCCATCAAGTGCCGCCGAACACTTGTACTGTGCCAAGGGGAACCCGCACTCCTGCGGTAAACCCCGTCCTTAGCCATCCGCAAGCTAAGGTGAAGTCCTCCAGAACTTCATAGTGTGGCCACCGAACCACACGGGCGTGCAATACCGATATTGCACGTTATTCTCGTACCTCGGGAGTTGGGGGTGTTACAGCAGCCATGTTGGCTGCTCCAAGGTGACAGCCCCATTAAACTCTCTCTCTCTCTCTCTCTCTCTCTCTCTATATATATATATATATATATATATATATATGGAAAAAATAGGGCTGCTCCGCCCCATTTTTTCCACAAATTTTTTTATTTTTTTCAAAAATTTCACCATGTATATTCATCTATATATCCCTCCTATACGCCATTCGAATTTCGTCAGAAACAGAGACTCGTACGACCTCCATCCAGACAGTCATTTTTTAACGGTTGCAGGATTTTTTAAATCGACACCATCTAGATGGAGGTCGTAGATGTCTCTATTTCTAACGAAGTTCGAATGGCATATATGAGTGATATAGGGATGAATATACATGGTAAATTTTTTTCAAAAAAATAAAAAAATTGCGGAAAAAATGGGGCGGGGCCGCCATGTTGGCTGCCTGCAAGTGGCAGCCCCATATATATATATATATATATATATATATATATATGGGGCTTATCCAATGCGCACAGGGCTCATTAGCGTTTCAATGAGCACTCATTTTAGGCCATACACGTGTATTAATAATAACTATATTTCTAATTATAGGCTACGACGTATTTAAAAAATCCTATATTTCCTATTATACAACATCCTTAAAATTGGAAGACGGTTTTGGAAAGAAACAATTCAAATAAATGATTCCACGTGGATGATTAAGGATCCAAACGCTATGATGGTAATAAATATAATTCGGTCAAGTAAATGCGTATTGTGAGATCAGTAATATCGAGAAAATGATCAGTAATTTACATCCAAATAGTTACATTGTACAGAATCTAGTAATATGTATAAAATGGTCAAGTAAATGTGTGTTGTACGATCAGTAATAACATAACAAATTGTTAGTAATACCATTGTCTATACAATGTGCATTGCATTGACAAATAGTTACTTTCTTACTTGCAATGTACATGACTTACTGACCATTACTTTGTTATTACTGATCTCATAGTAGCTATTACTTGAGAATCGTACACATATTACAGAACATGTGATATAAGACAAGCACTTACTGACCGTTGTTTGGATATTACTAACTTCACAACAAGCACTTACTTGTCCATCGTGTATATATTACTGAATTCTGCACCATGTAATAAAATGAATGTAAATTACTGACCGTTGTTTGGATATTACTGATCTCACAACAACCATTTACGTGAGTATTGTATCGAAATTACTGGATTCTATTCAAAGTAGTAATACATATAGAAATTATTGATCATTTGTTATGGTTTTACTGACTTCACAACAAGCATTTACTTGACCATTGTGTATATATTATTGAATTCTACACCATATAATAAAATGAATGTAAATTACTGACCGTTGTTTTGGATATTACTGATCTCGCAACAACCATTTACTTGATTATTGTATATATATTACTGAACTGAGCATTTAGATCTCGATTTTCTGCAAGAAATCATCTATTCGAATGTTTTTTTTCCAAAACGATCTTCCTATTTTTTAGGATGCGATATAATTGGAATATCACTTATTGTTAAATCGTTTTGCATATTAATCTCTTTCCAAAAACAACATCCTTCGAAATAGGTAACCACTCAATTGGTAATACACGTGCGTGGCCTACAAATGGTGCTCACCGAAACGCTAATGAGCTATGTACACATTGGATAAAAATCCTATATATATATAGGAGTGATCCTATGAGAGCAAAAAGTTGTGAGAGCATGAAAGGAATAATTCTGGACTACATGATTCTGTTTTCTCTCTCCTGATCTTCTCTCTCCTGGGTGAATCATGTGGTCCAGAATCACCCCTCTCATGCTCTCACAATTTTTTGCTCTCATAGGATCACTCCTCCATATATACATATATATATAGATATATATATATATATATATATATATGGGAAAAATGTGTATGCCCCCTAGGGGGAGCTAACTTAGCTCCCCCCCCCCCCCCCCCGCGCCCCTTTTTGACATAATTTTTTTATTTTTTTGAAATATAAAACCGTGTAAATTCGTTATTAAATCCCTATATTATGTCACTCAAATTTCATGCGAAACAGAGACTCCTACGACCTCCATCCAGACGGGGTCGATTTAAAAAAATCCTGTTACCGTTAAAAAATGACTGTCTGGATGGAGGCTGTAGGAGTCTCTGTTTCACACGAAATTTTAATAACATAATATAGGGATATAGTGATGAATATTCATGGAAGAAATTTTTAAAAAAAATAAAAAATGGTGAAAATAGGGCGGGGGGAGCCAAGTTAGCTCCCCCTAGGGGGGCAACCCCATTTATCCCTGTAATTGTGCGTATAACTTCAGTAATATTCCAACTCAATTATCTAGCAATTATTCAGAAGTACTAAGTAACTATATCTTCAGTAACAATTAGAATGACTTCAATAATACGAACATTTGTAATTAGTAATTGTTGTATAGACATTAGTAATTTACTTTTCAGTAATTATTGTATGGACAATAGTTACTACATCTTCAGTAATAATTGCATTGAGTTCAGTAATGTGGACATTTGTAATCGGTAATTGATGTATTGACATTAGTAACTTTGTACAAGTGTTAATAGTAAGAATGATTGAAAGATAAGTACGACGAAATAAATAACAAGTAACTTATACAAATGTTATCAGTATTTTTTTACGAATAAAAAACATACATGAAAAGTAACATTGTATTTATTTCAGTAATGTTTGCAATGGCATCAGTAACTTTGTATGGAAAATATACAAAAAAGTAACTTTGTATTTATTTCAGTAACTCAACGTGAAGCGTATTTTGATTGCCATCGGAGGAAAAAGGAGATTCTCATGGTTTTTTTGGAAAAAATAATGAGACAATTAAAGAGTACACTATTATAGCTCAAAAAAGGGAATTAAATTACGAGTAACATGCGGCGGGTGGTTATGGCAACTCATTCTTAGCGTTAAATTTAAAAATTAATCAATTTTACTCAGAACCACTAGATCATCATCACAGGATGATCACATGTGCTTAAAAAATCCCAAATGGGCACATGACTCAGTGGATAAGCCTCTCTCTCTATATATATATATAGGAGTGATCCTATGAGAGCAAAAAATTGTGAGAGCATGAGAGGGATGATTATGGACCACATGATTCTGTTTTCTCTCTCCTAGTCTTCTCTCTCCTAGGTGAATCATGTGGTCCAGAATCATCCCCCTCATGCTCTCACAATTTTTTGCTCTCATAGGATCACTCCTATATATATATACATATATAGAGAGAGAGAGAGAGAGGCTTATCCAGTGAGTCATGTGCCCATTTGGGATTTTTTAAGCATATGTGATCATCCGTGTGATGATGATCTGATGGTTCTGAGTAAAATTGATTAATTTCTAAATTTAGCGCTAAGAATGAGTTGCCATAACCACCCGCCGCATGTTACTCGTAATTTAATTCCCTTTTTTGAGCTATAATAGTGTACTCTTTAATTGTCGCATTATTTTTTCCAAAAAAACCATGAGAATCTCCTTTTTCCTCCGATGACACTCAAAATACGCTTCACGTTGAGTTACTGAAATAAATACAAAGTTACTTTTTGTATATTTTTCATACAAAGTTACTGATGTCATTGCAAACATTACTGAAATAAATACAATGTTACTTTTCATGTATGTTTTTTATTCGTAAAAAAATACTGATAACATTTGTATAAGTTACTTGTTATTTATTGGGTAGTACTTGTCTTTCAATCATTCTTACTATTAACACTTGTACAAAGTTACTAATGTCAATACATCAATTACTGATTACAAATGTCCACATTACTGAACTCAATGCAATTATTACTGAAGATGTAGTAACTATTGTCCATACAATAATTACTGAAAAGTAAATTACTAATGTCTATACAACAATTACTAATTACAAATGTTCGTATTACTGAACTCATTCTAATTGTTATTGAAGATATAGTTACTTAGTACTTCTAAATAATTGCTAGATAATTGAGTTGGAATATTACTGAAGTTATACGCACAATTATTGAATATTCATGTCCATGTTACTGACTCAATGTTATTAGTTACTGAAATTATAGTTACACATCAATTATGTATTCCGTAAACGCATTTGTTAATTACCCTTTTTAATAGTTACAGAATAGTTTGTTCTTAATATTATTATCAAATATGTTCTTCTCGCTTCTTTAGTCAATAAGTATGCTCGGATCATCAACACTTCTTATTTTTTTTCTTCCACGAATCATTAGTGTCCTGACATCTGGCATACCTGAAATAATAAATTATCACTAACATTTGTAAAATGAATCAATAACTATGTAAGAGAAATATATATACATGAAAAGTAAGAATTACATCAGTAACATATTATGTTGGAAGATGATACATTTATTTCAGTAATATCTTTATTTATTTCAGTAAGAATAAATTCATACACAAGTAACATCTAATGAATTGTTAGTAATGTCCCTTATATGTCGATGAAAAGTAAGAATTATATTTATAAAAGTAACTCGGTGCAAAGCATAAGTAATTTGATGAGTTACTCCAGTAACTTTTGATACAATATCAGTATCCTTACGATTTTTTAAAACGTTCTTAGACTAAATCTCAATATCCAAACGCAAATCATTGATCATCATTCCTTCTGAGATTTCATGATACAAACCCAATCGCAAGTCATCTATCTCATTTGAAATTGAAATCGAAAGAGAAATCATACATCGCAATACATCGCAATTCATCTTTGCAAATCTCACTTTCTCATGATCCAGAAACATAGCAAAAAATCAAAATCTGATCTATAATCAGTCAGATTCAAATCAAAATATCAAAAAAAATTAATTCTTTCTACATACTATCAGATTCAAATCAAAATACGAAAATAAAAATCTAATCGAAATACAATACCTTGCAATAGATAAAAACGATCGCCTCTCTTTTCACGATTGATCACCTCACTTTGCAAATCGCTAGATAAAAAAATGCAGATCAATCGCCTCTCATTGATCTCTCAACACATGTGTCCATAAACGTATACTAATTATAGAATTGCTTAATATTTCCTATTAGCTTTCTTTCCATTTTGGTTACGGTTCCTATTTTTTATGGATTGAGAGATACAAATCTTACGGCTGGAATTAGAGGCTCATCTCGTACCAAATGGGAACAGGGCTCTCTAGATAAAAATCTTTTATATATATACACACACACACATTTCAAATGAGGTGGGGCTTTTCTGAAATTGTAAAGGCCACTGTCAATTTAGTAAAAACTCTGTAACAGTTTTGTAAAAGTATAAATTGCACATTGTAAAAAATGAATTTTGTAAAATATAGCATCTAAATTTCAATTAACATTTCCATCCAATATAATAATATTTTCATAATTTTATTTTACTATACATGTTGTGTTAATATTTATTGTTATATGTATAAAACAAGAAATTGTAAAATATATTGGAAAATGCCTAAATTGAGGGTGGCTCACCATATCTATGGTGAGACCCCACCTCACTTGAAGTTTCTCATATGTGTGTATATATATATATATATATAACAACGACTTTTTTAGTGACGGATTTCGAAAAAAGCATCACTATAGCTCAATTTTGTTGTAGTGTTGGTTCTCAATGAAATTAAGTTAATTAATCACAGGAGTCATGTATTGATCTTAATTTGTTGAGTCTCCGCCTTAATTTCACTTAATTCAATCAGGTGAAGTCCAACTTAGAATTTCATATAATCTAAATGAGCTTATTTAAGAAACTAGTTCGGATTAAATTAATCATATTCTAATTTGATGTAAAATTTCAGATTCGATAATATCAAAGATATTTGAAAAGTAAACCGACTTTAATTTTTTTTCCAGAGTCGTCGTACCCCAAAAGGAGGTGCTCTGCAAGAGAAAGAATAGCACTGCACCAACTATAATATTTTCCCGACTATTTCAAATAGAGGTTGGGAATATATGGTTTTGGCTCCATCAGAGTTGATAAGGAAATCCAAATAAGAAAAAGGGGAGCGAACCTTATTATCAACAAATAGTAGTTACAATATGCATGCATCGAAGGTCGTGAATCCTGATTGGGCTTTATTAACGTAAAGGTAGATGACGCATACCATGTCTACCCACCCTCCCGTCCCTTCCCTCCCAGCAGCAGTACCATGTTTGCCCACCCTCCCGTCCTTTCCCCCTAGCAACCATTCCCCTAACCCTAACCGATCGCTGTCGTCTCCGCCTTCCATCCCTTGTTTGGGCGGTTCTCCGCCAAGGCCCCTTGGTGACCCCCCTCCCGTCCCTATGCTCGTCCTTCCAGCTCGCGATGCCATCCTCCACCTTTCACCACGCCCTCTTCCTCCAGCTCCACCCCCCCCCCCCCCCGCCGCCTCTGACGACCTTGATTACTCGTTGCGGGGCTCGAGGCCTCTACCTGGTGCATCCTCTGCTAGACGCCCTCCTCCCCTTTGTGCTGGCCCTTCTTGGCGGGACGTCTGTGGGGGAACTCGCCCGCTACCAGCTACTCGACGAATGGGGTTTGTGCCGCATGTCTACGTCGGTGGTGAGGAGGTGGCATTCGCCTCCGAGGCCGGCATCTGCTCTCTAGACAAAATCTGGGCAAATACCCTAGTCTTCTATATCTTGGGGAAGAACCTGTATCATAAGTTGCTGCTCTCCTTTATTGAGAAGGTCTGGAAGCCGGAGGGTGGTTACAAGCTCTTCCCAAGACCAAACGGTTTCTTCTACCTACAGCTGGCATCCGGTGATGCTTGTCAAAGCATACTCGATGGAGGGCCCTGGCTCTTCCAAGGTCGTTTTGTGGTTCTGCGAAGGTGGGATGCCAGCTTGTGCCTTGAAATTCTGCTCTGGGTCAGGTTCCACGGCCTAAGCATCGGTCATTACTCGGACTCCATCCTGAACAAAATAGTCATCCTACTAGGTACTCTATTGTTCGTAGACGCTGCAACTACCTCGAGACAATGGAAAGGGTTTGCACGTTGTTGCATTTCTATCCATGCCTCTAAACACATCCCCGATGTCGTTCCCTTGGTCTTCTACAATGGTTCAAATGATCGGGGTCAAACTGGAATGGCAGCCCCCTAGATGCGACTGTTGCATCTCCTTCGATCACAACACTTCTCGATGCCCATACTCTGATGGTATGCCCCTAGCCGGCTCGTCGTCGGTCAATGCCTTCACGCCCAAAGATTCCTCCGCCACAAGTGTTATCCGGAGCACTCGGGTCGGGCATGTTGAGGCATTCGTTGTGCCTATACTGGACAACCCTATGCAGAAGGCCCCTGTGGATGCGCCCAGTGAACGCCCTAAGTCACCCCATATATAGGTCAGCTCCCCCTTGGGGTGGTTGGCGGCCTCTTCCAAAACCCGAAGAACCCCGGAGGGCTACTCAACTGCCTTGACCACCAGATCGAGCCAAATCCGGCGCCACTCTAGGTGGTCGGCCCTCACCTGCCACTGACCGATGGCATGCAGTCCCAAGACTTACGGACAGATAGCTCTAGAGCAGGGAATCCCAACGGTGTGCTCCAATAGATTGACGGGGTGTCATCTAACAAAGGCCCGAGAAGGCAAGCTAGAAGGTCGTACTGTGCGTTCCCATTTGGCACTAGGGCCCTGATGCAACGACTCCCTGCTCCCAGGCGAAAGACAGTACACAAGGTGTAACGACCTCGGATCCGAGCGGCCAGCGGAAGTATATTTTTTTTTGCTATAATAATGCCACATTGGGTCCGGGGTGTTACTTGCGAATATCAATACCACAGTTCATAGTCAAACTAAAGTCACAAAAGATATACTTTCATTTCATATAAAAAAGTCCCAGATGATCACAATGCATTACAATTAACGAAAGAAAACTACTACTATTAATACTGCTTCTAGTCATGTGTTCTTCTACTTAATCCGTCTTCAGTCCCTTATCCTTCAGATGTATCTGCGACAGGGCAAAAACCGCAGGAGCGGAACAAAAATGCTCATAAGCAAAATAGCTTGGTATGGCATAAACAGGAAACAGATTGAGAAAATATTTCTAAGAGAAATATTAACCATAGCAGTATAACTTGTCCAAGTTTCATTAGTATTTTTAACAGGAGAATAACCATAGAAGAAAATGAACAGATAACCCTTTCAGAACTGAATTATAATCCTAAACAGATCAGGGTGATAATGTTGCTTTAACATGTGTACCTTCTTATCACTATTATTTGGTCCATATTACCCTTACATTCATATAGGTGTATTTTACTTACCACTGGTACAAGTGGTCATTGTAGAGTACTTACAGATCAGAACAGAATGACAACAGCTGCTGAGTCAAATAGTGGACTTTTTCCACGAGGTTCCCTTGAACCCGACATCCCCGGAAGGTGTTGCCCTTTAGGCCAGATATGTCCTTTAGGACCCGACAAATGGACTCTAGAGGTGGCTCCCACCTTAGCGTAGCACTTAGCTACATATGCCGTTATGGTGCCAATCCTTATTCTACTCTATTTTAGAGTTTCATATCTTATCCTGACAACATTTAATTAAAATAAACCATACACTAAAATTTGTAGGCACTTATCGTATACAAAATATTAAAACACACGTACCCTTCTTTAATATAACATGGTATAATACCCCTCATCTCAATTGCAATAACTATATAACCTTTTCATATCTTATGTAATCAATTGGATTATAATATACTTATAGCATACTAAATCATCTACATAATAGTTTAGACTTACGTTGAAACGATACACGATGACATAGAACAATTGCCCTTTCAAGGTCGACGTTTAACAAGATTACATATAACTGAATTTACGAAATTTCCTAAACATAATTATTATTGCATAGCAAAAATATTTGGCATGAAGAAAATAGAATAATTACATAACAGAAATTAAAAATAGAGGAATTCAAAAGGGGAGATACCATACCAATGACAATATCCTTCCCTAAATTTAGCAATATCTTCTCTCTCTTTCTCTCTCTTTTTTTCTCGCCTTCCCTCTCTGTTTCACCCGTATTTCTCTATCTCTCTCACAAACTCTCTTTCTCTCGTTTCTTCTTTAATGTTAGGATGCCTCTTAACATCTCTCCGTCCTTAGCCTATTTATAGGCATTCCAAGGGAGTACGTTTCCCTCTATTCTCATGCCAACGACGTTCATACCCTTCCCTTATATTCATGTACAGCCTTCTTGCCAAGAAATCTTTTGCCCATACCCCTGCCATCTTTTGCCCATACCCTGCAGTCTTTTGCCCATACACGTCACCCTTCCCTCCGTCCTATCTTCTTTAAAATATTTTTATATTCTTATTCTTAACCGAAGGCAATCCAACCCCTCTCATACATATCTTGTTTTATTGGTATTTTATGTGAATTTTATGATGATGCCCCTTCATACTTTCCTTCTTATTCATATAAATGGACACGATTATCGAGGCTCCTATCTTTTGCCCATGCACGAGACTTCTCTATATTTATCCCAATTTATTATTATTTTAGGGGTAATTTATGTTACTATCCACATCTTCTTTCCATGCTTATCTTATTCTATTACTATTTTACGTGAATTTTAGGTTGGCATTCTTCTTATTTCATGGATTATTACAATCTACCCTACTAAAAAAGAAATTTCGTCCCGAAATTTATGAGTCAACAGACTTACCAAAAAGTTCAGGATATTTAGCTCTCATATATTCTTCTATCTCCCATGTAGCTTCTTCATGCTTGTGATGCTTCCATAATACTTTCACCATAGAAATAGTACGTCTTCTTAGTTTATTCTCCTTACGATCAATGATCCTGATTGGCTTCTCTTCACAAGACAAATCTTCTTGTACTTCAGGAATATCATACTCGATCACATGTGATGGATCAGGTATGTATTTCCTTAGCATTGAAACATGAAAAATGTCATGTAAATTCTTGAACTGAGGAGGAAGATCAATCTGATAAGCAACTTCTCTGATCTTCTTGATAATAAAGAAAGGACCTATATATCGAGGATTTAACTTTCCCCTTTTCCCAAATCGAACTACTCCTCGCATAGGTGACACCTTAATGAAGACTTGATCTCCAATTTCAAATTTCAGATCATGCCTCCGATGATCAGCGTAACTCTTCTGTCTGCTTTGGGCGGCTATCAGTCTCTTCTTAATAATCTCAATTTTCTTTGTAGTGTCTAATACAATCTCTGGTCCAAGAATTTGTCTTTCACCTACATCATTCCAACATAAGGGAGATCTACATGGTCTACCATATAAGGCTTCATATGGTGCCATTCCGATACTGGCATGAAAACTATTATTATAGGCGAATTCAACTAATGGTAGATGGAAGTCCCAATTCCCAGCAAAATCTAGTGCACAAGATCTGAGCATATCTTCAAGTGTTTGGATAGTTCTTTCTGACTGTCCATTTGTTTGTGGATGGAAAGATGTGCTAAACTTTAAGTTTGTGCCCAAAGCATCATTCAAGCTCTTCCAAAACCTAGAAGTGAAACGTGCATCACGATCAGAAACAATTGATACAGGTACTCCATGTAGCTTTACAATCTCATGCACATACAATTTAGCCAGACTTTCAGTGGACTGACCAAATCGTATGGGTAAGAAATGTGCCGATTTAGTTAGGCGATCTACAATCACCCAAATGGAATCGTATTTGGCACTTTTCGTAGGAGGCAAACCCACTACAAGGTCCATTGTGATATGCTCTCATTTCCATTCTGGAATATCCAATGGTTGTAACTTCCCGGCTGGCTTTTGATGTTCTATCTTCACTCGTTGGCATACAAGACACCTAGCGACAAAATCTGCAATCTCCCTCTTCATATTTTTCCACCAGAAATTCCTTTGCAAGTCTTTATACATTTTCGTACTCCCGGGATGAATGGAGTACATCGAACTATGTGCCTCTTCTAGAATCTCCTTCTTAACTTCAATATTATTAGGAACCCATAATCTATTCTTAAATCTCAGTCCTCCATCAACTGCGATTGATAACTCGCTATTAGGTCTCTTTGATAACTCAATCAATTGTGGCAATTCAGGATCATCTTTTTGTGCCGATAATACCTTTTCTATCAATGATGAGTGAATTTGCAATCCTGCTATAAAGACGTCATGATTCCTATCACAGAAATGCTTCCACTGAATAAAATCCTCAATAATATTCCACTGTAGCCTCAAACTAGCTAGCTTAATCTCCCATTTTCTGTTGAGTGCATCAGCTACTGCATTAACTTTTCCTGGGTGATACTTTAAAGTAAAATCATAGTCTTCTAATAATGCTAACCACCGTCGTTGCCTCATATTCAGATCTTTCTGTGAGAATAAATATTTAAGACTCTTGTGGTCAGTAAATACTTGGAATTTTTCTCCATAAAGGTAATGTCTCCATAGTTTTAAAGAAAAAACTACTGCAGCAAGCTCCAGATCATGAGTAGGGTAATTACGCTCATGAGTTTTCAATTGTCGAGATGCATAGGCTATGACTTTATCATGTTGCATCAATACTGCACCAAGACTCGATCCTGATGCGTCAGTGTGTACTGTAAAACCCCCAGTACTTGATGGAAGTGTTAAAATTGGAGCTGATGTCAGCATACCTTTTAATTTTTGGAAGCTCTCCTCGCATTGTGGAGTCCACGTAAACTTTGTTTCCTTCTTCATTAATTTGGTTAATGGTAGAGCTATCTTTGAGAAGTCCCGAATGAAACGTCTATAATAACCGGCCAATCCCAAGAAACTGCGTACCTCCGTAACCGTCTTTGGCTGCTTCCATTTCTGAACAGCTTCAACCTTTGATGGATCAACTGCTATACCATTTTTAGATATAACATGTCTAAGAAATATCACCTTTTCGAGCCAAAATTCACATTTTGAGAATTTAGCATAAAGTTGGTGATGTCTCAGAGTCTCTAATACCAACCTCAAGTGTCTATCATGTTGATTCTTATCTTCAGAATAGATAAGTATGTCATCAACAAAAACAATGACAAATTTATCAAGAAAATCCCGGAACACCCTATTCATGAGGTCCATAAATGCTGCAGGAGCATTAGTCAATCCGAATGGCATTACTCGAAACTCATAATGTCCATATCTTGATCGAAATGCAGTCTTTTGTGTATCTTCGGCCTTTATTCTTAGCTGACGGTAGCCTGACCTTAAGTCAATTTTTGAGAAAACAGCTGCCTTCTGTAATTGGTCGAATAGGTCATCTTTTCGAGGTAAAGGATACTTGTTCTTGATGGTAATCCGGTTCAAGGCTCGATAATCAATACAGAGTCGAAGAGTCCCGTCCTTCTTCTTGACAAAGAGCACAGGAGCACCCCATGGGGAAATACTAGGCTGAATAAAGCTTTTTTCAAGGAGTTCATCTATTTGCTTCTTAAGTTCTGCTAATTCCGCTGGTGCCATGAGGTATGGTGGTTTGGAGATAGGGAATGAACCCGGCATAACTTTAATACCGAAATCAATTTCTCTAGAAGGAGGTAAACCAGGAAGGTCTTCTGGAAATACATCAGTATATTCCCGAACTACAGGCAAAGCATCTATAGAAGTATGTGGAGAATCTATCTTCACCATACTGGCTAGAAAACTCGTGCAACCATTCGGTGCGCCTTTATAGAAGATATAATAATTTGTTTAATAGGCTTCCTTGAACCTTTAATCAGAATCTCGGGTTCATCTGGTCTACAAAGTATGATCTTCTTTTCTCTACAGAGAACATGTGCGTAGTTCTCGTAGAGCCAATCCATTCCCAAAATGACATCATAATCAGTCATCTCAAGAAGTACTAAATTGGCAACCGATAGCTTATCTTCAATTTCAATGGGTACCTCATGCAAGAAGGACCCAGCTATACCAATTTTTCCCGTTGGTGAAGAGACAGTCAATATGAATGACATTTCTTTAGGTTGTATTTTAAGCAGTCTAGCAAATCTACTAGATATAAATGAATGTGAAGCGCCTGGATCGTAAAGAGCTCTAGCTATAAATCCCGAGACAGAAAGTGTACCTTCTATAACTTGATTAGGATCTTCTGATTGTGCTGCGATTGAGTATACGCGTCCCATGACCCTCTTCTGTGGTTCTGGTGCTTTCCTCTGGTCCTTACTTGATTTCATCTTTGGGCAATCACGGATGAAATGATCCTTCTGTCCACACCTTAAGCATGCACCGATCATCTTATAACATTTTCCAGGATGTGTTCTAGAACAATGAGGACAAATAGGAAAAGACGATCTATTAGTAGACTTGAATCTGTCCTCATTCTTGTTAAAATATCCAGTCTTCATCTTCTTATTAGAGTTTTGAAAATTATCCCGTGAACTTCCACTCGCCTTACTTTGACTTTTCAACTGATTTTGGGTCAGTTGATGTTCTTCATCAATTATTACAGCTGCATTTACTGCCTTTGCAAGCGTTTCCGGCATATTGATTAAGACCTTTCCTCGCAAACCTATTCTTAGTCTCATCACATATTTCTTTGCTCTTTCCCATTCGGTTTGGCAGATCCTCTTTCCATACTTCTCCATATGATAGAATTGAGCAGTATATGCTTCTACACTTAATTCCTTCTGTTGCAGGTCAATAAATTCTTGCCTCTTCTTTTCTCTAACTCGCATAGGGATAAAGTGATCCGTGAAATACTTCACGAATTCCTTCCAAGGAACAATTTGTTCATCTGGAAAAAAAACACCCTTGTAAGTTTCCCACCAATCCTTTGCTTTATCTCGCAACCTAAACATGGCAAATATTACCTTCTTTTCCTCGGGACAATCTAGAGCACTAAAAGCCAATTCAATTTCCTTAAGCCAGTATTCTGCTTTTTCCGATTCTGGTTCTCTATTATAGATAGGTGGGTCAAGTTGCAGAAACTTCCTCAGTGTGACTCCTTCTCCCTTCGATTGATCATACAACTTACGAGCCATCTCTCTTTCTTCTCGTGCCAATTCACGTTCAATCTCAGTTCGTCGCCGCTCCTCACAAAGCCACTGTCCCATATCAGCCATAAATTGCATGTGTTGCGATTGGGTATTATCAGACTCTCCTCCAGTGGGCATGATTTCACGTCCAGATGCCATCTAAAAGTCAAGAGACAAATCTAGGTCAGTTCATTTAACTAAGTCAGAAAATCCTAAGGGTTCCTATGTGAACCTCGGCTCTGATACCACCTGTAGCGACCTCGGATCCGAGTGGCCAGCGGAAGTATATTTTTTTTTGCTATAATAATGCCACATCAGGTCCGGGGTGTTACTTGCCAATATCAATACCACAGTTCATAGTCAAACTAAAGTCACAAAAGATATACTTTCATTTCATATAACAAAGTCCCAGATGATCACAATGCATTGCAATTAACAAAAGAAAACTACTACTATTAATACTGCTTCTATTCCTGTGTTCTTCTACTTAATCCGTCTTCAGTACCTTATCCTTTAGATGTATCTGCGGCAGGGCAAAAACCGCAGGAGCGGAACAAAAATGCTCATAAGCAAAATAGCTTGGTATGGCATAAACAGGAAACAGATTGAGAAAATATTTCTAAGAGAAATATTAACCATAGCAGTATAACTTGTCCAAGTTTCATTAGTATTTTTAACAGGAGAATAACCATAGAAGAAAATGAACAGATAACCCTTTCAGAACTGAATTATAATCCTAAACAGATCAAGGTGATAATGTTGCTTTAACATGTGTACCTTCTTATCACTATTATTTGGTCCATATTACCCTTACATTCATATAGGTGTATTTTACTTACCACTGGCACAAGTGGTCATTGTAGAGTACTTACATATCAGAACAGAATGACAACAGCTGCTGAGTCAAATAGTGGACTTTTTCCACGAGGTTCCCTTGAACCCGACATCCCCGGAAGGTGTTGCCCTTTAGGCCAGATATGTCCTTTAGGACCCGACAAATGGACTCTAGAGGTGGCTCCCGCCTTAGCATAGCACTTAGCTACATATGCCGTTATGGTGCCAATCCTTATTCTACTCTATTTTAGAGTTTCATATCTTATCCTGACAACATTTAATTACAATAAACCATACACTAAAATTTGTAGGCACTTATCGTATACAAAATATTAAAACACACGTACCCTTCTTTAATATAACATGGTATAATACCCCTCATCTCAATTGCAATAACTATATAACCTTTTCATATCTTATGTAATCAATTGGATTATAATATACTTATAGCATACTAAATCATCTACATAATAGTTTAGACTTACGTTGAAACGATACACGATGACATAGAACAATTGCCCTTTCAAGGTCGACGTTTAACAAGATTACATATAACTGAATTTACGAAATTTCCTAAACATAATTATTATTGCATAGCAAAAATATTTGACATGAAGAAAATAGAATAATTGCATAACAGAAATTAAAAATAGAGGAATTCAAAAGGGGAGATACCATACCAATGACAATATCCTTCCCTAAATTTAGCAATATCTTCTCTCTCTTTCTCTCTCTTTTTTTTCTCGCCTTCCCTCTCTGTTTCACCCGTATTTCTCTATCTCTCTCACAAACTCTCTTTCTCTCGTTTCTTCTTTAATATTAGGATGCCTCTTAACATCTCTCCGTCCTTAGCCTATTTATAGGCATTCCAAGGGAGTACGTTTCCCTCTATTCTCATGCCAACGACGTTCATACCCTTCCCCTTATATTCATGCACAGCCTTCTTTGCCAAGAAATCTTTTGCCCATACCCCTGCCATCTTTTGCCCATACCCTGCAGTCTTTTGCCCATACACGTCACCCTTCCCTCCGTCCTATCTTCTTTAAAATATTTTTATATTCTTATTCTTAACCGAAGGCAATCCAACCCAAGGTTTGAAAAAACGAAAGGCGGAACGAGGCGTTTTGCCTGGAAGCGAGGCGAGGCGTAGCCTCGAGGCGGTCGAGGCGTAAGCCTCAGTTTGTATAGAAAATTAATTATAAAATATACAATAAATATATTTATTGATGAAATAATATAATCTGACAAACATATAGTATGTAACAATGTAATATATGATATTAAGATAAGAACACTAAAAAAGGATATGTTAATGCCATAAACCTTTCTACTACTACACAATCAAAAGGAAATCATTGGCTATAACTATCATTAACTTTTTTATCAAAAAGGGATTGGCTATAGTTATCACTAAAGATATCCAAGTTGTTGATATGAATCATACGATTTGAATCCTAATCGTATGTTCTATTGAACCAGATGAAGAACAGTATGATGTTCCCCCTGTGCCACCATACCCTACCAGTACGGGGGTCTCGCTGTCTTATATGTGTATTCGAATTCGTATACGCTTTCTTATATGTTTAAAGGTGTAATAGTAAGAGTTTATTGAAATAATTGGACATGTTAATGTTAAATATGAATATGAAAGAGGTCAAATTTAAGCATTCATCTTGCATAAATATATACTCAACAACAAAACCTTTATAAACATATGAAAATAGGAATAGGACAATTTTTCTTTAAAAAAATACTTGAAAAAGCCCCTGACGCCTCACCTTGCGCCTCGCCTCGCCTCAGCGCCTCGCCTCGCCTCGACCGCCTCAGGCATCTGAGGCGCACGCCTCTGCCAGGGGGTCTGAGGCGGTCGCCTCAGGGCGATTTCTCAACGCCCCGTTTCGCCTCGAGCGCCTTCGCGCCTCGAGGTGCGTTTTTTTAAACCATGATCCAACCCCTCTCATACATATCTTGTTTTATTGGCATTTTATGTGAATTTTATGATGATGCCCCTTCATACTTTCCTTCTTATTCATATAAATGGACACGGTTATCAAGGCTCCTATCTTTTGCCCATGCACGAGACTTCTCTGTATTTATCCCAATTTATTATTATTTTAGGGGTAATTTATGTTACTATCCACATCTTCTTTCCATGCTTATCTTATTCTATTACTGTTTTACGTGAATTTTATGTTGGCATTCTTCTTATTTCATGGATTATTACACAAGGGTGGCATTGAAATCGACCTCAATGCCCCTAGCACGGATGGGGCCACCAGCTCCTCAATGGTTCCAGTGTTGAGAACCCAACCACCCTTGTGGAAGTCAATCCCAGGTGGTCTACGGCTTCACACAAGAAAAAGAAAGCCTCATCTGGGTCTTCCAACGCTACGGGCAGGGTTGCTGAACCACCCCATCTTTAATGTCAATAACAACTTGCAATGTTCACGGGCTAAACAAATCCCGCAAGCAGAGGGCATTACTGAAAGCGCTGACCGATTTGCACTCAGAAATTTGACCTTGTCGAGACAAAGATCAGACCAAACAGTAGGGGAAGGTTTGTCTCTCGAATCCCTAATGGATGGGACCCCATCCACAACGACACAGAATTTGGTAGAATTTATATCCTGGGGGAAAGCATCTTCTTGGACTTGCACTCCAGTTTGAGTTTCTCCCCAATTAATCTCACTCTCTTGCAACTCTAGGGGCCTTGCGCTCATTGCCTCAGTGGTTTATGGGGCCAACAACCCCTCTGCCCGATCGATCATGTGGGAGGATTTTAAAGCGATCAGTATACCAGAGCACACTCCATAGCACGTGGCACGATGGGAGCGAAGTACGTGCGAGCGGTGTGGATTGCATCAGGAGTGGCCTAATCCAAAGGTCGTGATGGCGCCAGGTGTCGTGCGCAGGAGAGGGCGCTGACAAGCGGCGGGGATCAGATCGGAGGAAGATCGAAGGGTTGTGATGCACTGTGGGCTGAGCGGTTGAGATGGAGGGATGGAGTGCATCATCCAAGGGCGCAACAAGCGCCACGTGGCGCGTTGAGGAAGAGGCGCGAACGGGCGATTGAGATGAGGCAGAGGATTTGATCTGACGGTCAAGGTGAAAGGCGTATGTGGTCATCCAGTGGCCGTTGGATTGAAAGTGTCATCCAACGGCCGAGAGCAGAGGCGGCTTGGGCAAGGGGAACGGGCCGCGTGGCGCAACCATATGGCGCCACGTGGCCTGCTGTGATTGGCTGGACAAAGAAATAAGGGTAGAGAGAGGAGGGGGCCGAATTTGGAAAAACTCAAAACATAAAAATTGTAGATCTCGATAAGGTCTGCAAGTTTCATGTTGACCAAAGACGGAGATGAGGTCAAATATGATACATGAATACAAAGATACAAATATACATACATGTAGTATACAAAGAGGCCCAAAAACCCAACTTTTTCATACGAGCTCCGAATTGGATGAAATTAGTCTCATTTTAAAGGTCTTTTAATGTGTATTATTCTAAAAGTGAGTAGACCTATTTTGGAGTTGGTATGAAGGATCTATGGGCATTTTATGGTCTAGGGGTTCTAGGGCTTTATTGGCTATTTTACAAGGGGGATTTCTAACTTTCTTCCCTATGTTATTAACTAGGAAGTACATATTATAAGGAAGAGGTTATTTTGATAAGTGGATATTTTACAGGGATTTTGGCTTCTTATTTAAATGAAAATGGAGTGCTAAAATGCATGTTTTATGTATGCATGCATGAATGTTATTTATGCAATATAAAGGGAAATATGCCTCTATTTACTCGGGAACAAGGCTCTATTTTTAACTTTTGGAGTGATGAATCACAGATTCATCAGGTGCCATTGCACCCCCCCCCCCCCCGACCTGCCTGCCACCGCTCCTCTGCACCTGCCGCCGCCCTCCACCATCGCTAAGGCCTCAACAACACCTCGCCCACCGCCGCTGTGCTGCCTCAGGAGAAAGATGTCAGATATTTTTTTATTTAGGTTTATTCCAACCATTAGATCATTGCTTGGTTAGATTAACCCAATCATTTGCTTGAGTTAACGAAGTAAAGTAACGGAAGGTTATAGGTGTAAGACAGCAGACTTATTCAGGGTCCTGAGCGTAATTCGCAATTATGTAGGGTTATGAATGTTATTGCAAAATTACTCAGGGTTATGGGTGTAATTATCCCATTTAATTATATTGAATAATATGAATTTAATTCATATTATTTGGCCATATAAGGAGAGTTATCTAAGATAATTAAATGTAATTTAACTATCAAAGATGTGAATAATGTGAATGTGATTCATATTATTTGGGCACATGAGAATAGAGATCCAAGATGATTAAATGTGATTTAATTATCATGGATGTGAATAATATGGATAGCATTATCCATATTAATCATATATATTATAAATGTGATTTTTAAATATATAAGATAGAGCTATTGGTGAATAACATTTACAATCTAAATGTTGATGTGAATTGGATTCGTATTGGATATTTAATTGAAAATGTTCTTTACATTTAAATTGTTGTTGTATTTTTACAACAAAATCATGGCCATTGAAAGAAACACGAATCAATCTCAACCATTGATTTTGTGTTGTCCATGGATTGGGATCCATGGACTCTCAAAATTTTATATAAGAAGAGACAACCCTATCTCTTCAAGGTGGAAAATACATAATATGCTCTCCCCCCCTCTCCCTCTCTCTCTCTCTCTCTACATGCCAAGCCTCTCTCTCTCATTCTAGAGTGATCATCCACTCCAAATCCTAGAAAGGGTCACTGTCGTCACCATGTCATTGTGTCACTACTTCGACCGCTCGTGGATCTCCGCATCCTTCGGTGCACCTCACTCGCGAAGAAGATGTCGAATCTCGTGTGATGAAATCAGGAGATTTGTCGCTTGGATCATCAACATGGATTGTGAGGATTATGCGTTTCATCAACACACTCGCAAGCGTCTCCTATGTCGGATCGGACTTGAGATAGGAGATCTCTTCGTTTAGATATTTGATCACAACCATGCTTCAAGAGATAACCTTAATACATGCATGTGATTTAGATGAAACGATCCAAGAAGTGTTCTCGGATAATGTGGTCTCATCGTATAAAAAAATTAGTTCCGTTGCCACCGAGTAACTGTACAATTAGCCGCATCCGATTGCATATGATATGATCCTCGTATTTTCATAATGCATTTAAGGATCTTTCCATATCCTTCAGTCTTTGCATTAGCACTTAGCGTTTTTGAAACCTAAAAATGCAATAGGAATTCTAGCCTAGTATGGTTTTATCCTTGCGTTGCATATATTATAATTTTAGTTCTTTATTTATCCCATATGGAGAGCACTTGGAAGTAACATTGGCAAGAAACGTGAGCACTTTATTTATTGTTATTTTATGCCTTGCAATGTTTATTTTCTAACTTATCCCTCCATTTGGGGTTACCTTAGGATAAAGAAATGGCTGGACTTGATTGAAATTATCCCAAAAATGAAACTAATAGATAATCTTAAACAATTGTTATAACGGATGGAATTTTTAGAAGATAATAAAATCATTAAAATGAAAACTAAATCACGTCACCTTTAAAGATAATATAGGATAAGATAAAAAGAGATAAAATAGCCAACAACTCAAGTTAATTGTTTCTTTATCTCTTAATTAAGCCCAATTTATTATTATCAATTATCTCATTGATTATGCCTATAAATACCATGGGACTCCAATGACTTCCCCCACACATTGCCTTTGGGAGAGAGAGTCTAGAGAGAGAGAGAAGTCGACGACAACACTCTTTCTTCGCGTCTTTTCCGAAATTCAGCATCAACAACCCTCTCCGTCAACGTGGGAGTTTGATCCAACAAAATTGGAAGAACGAGGACGTGGTCCACAACGCCCGGATTGGTGGAATCTTGGTCGACGAATTTCTTACGTCAGCGAGGTATGTGTCGAACACATAGGAATGTTATGTAAAAGTTCGGTCATTATATTCAAATTCAGATCAAACATAGATAAACATGTCTCTGTCTCGTTTCATTTAACATTGGAGTAAGGTAAAATCTGGAGTATAGATATGTGACTAAATTACTCTAATGCATACGAAATAAAACCTTTTTCAGTAACCATGAATCTGGACGGTTGAGATTCATATCTGTTGATTTTATTTATACTAAAGTCCTTGTGTAATTCCCACCTTAGGAATCTAGAACTTTTTTGGTTTCAACGACGTATCAGGAGACACTAACTCGGCAAAAAAAAGGAGTCCTAAACAATGCGTTATCGTGAAAAAATGGTGTGCCTGCTTTTCGAATTTTCTTATGGAGCATGAAATTTCCCTAATGACGCATTTATATATATAGTATGTTTTGTTATGAAGGCATCCACTTCTATTTTCACGTATATGGTTGCAATACAAGTTTGGGAAAAGATGAGGATACGAGTATGTACATCTAATTCTCTGTCAACCCCAGATCACTTGTGTCCAAAAGCTTTAGTTCTTGATAAACTCAGAATGCGGATAGGCATTTTTATCTTTTTGCTAATGTCAATACATAACATAAATCTAAAGATGGACTTAGGCACGTGTAAGTTCTAGAGGAAGGTATACACTACATCATATATATATAGATACGAAGTTTTGTTCTTGTATTCTGTCGTACTTGTTTACTTTCGATAATCCAAGCATAAGATTAAACAAATCTTGATTGGCCTTCCATTAATCGATGTTGTCAATATCTTAATCATTTTAGGAATAATCTTGTCCTACGTCATTGTAAATATAGCATACATAAATATCATTGTAATTGCTTACAAGTATAGGAAACCGCCAACAACAAATAAAGATAGTGATTGCTCAATTAATACTAGTAAGAAACTAAAGTTCATATCGAGATTTCGGCACCGACCCGAGCTAAGGGGTTGTAAGGGCCTAAAAGGCAAACGCCTTCCGAGGGCATGAGGCAAAAGATAAGTCCTCTACAGTTGTAACAACACTGTCATGTTATGTATTGTTATGAACCGCCTATGCCGACGGTAAGCCATCAAAGCCGCCTAAAAAGTAACAATCAAGATCACTCTAAACAGGAAAAATGTCATGGGCATATGTGCAATATATGTTAATATTATGTGCATATATGCAATTATGTTACTATTATGGACGTATGTGTAAGTTCCGTTAAAGTTAAGTGCACGTATGAAACTTATGTTAATGTTATGGATATATATGCAATTTATGTCAATGGTATGTGCATATGTACCATTTATGGTGATTTTAAGGGTACATATACAATTATGTTATTGTTAAGTGCACAGGTGCAATTTATGTGAATATTATGGGCATACATGCAAATTTATGTTAAGCTAAAGTCAGGTGTGCAATTATGTTAATTATATGGGCATACATGCAAATTATGTTAAGGTTATAGGCATGTATGCAATTATATTAATGATATGGGCATATGTGCAATTATGTTAAGGATATGGGCATACGTGCAAAGTAAGTTAATATTAAGGGCGTGTGTGCAACTTAAGATAATGTTAATGGTATATGTGTACTTATGTTAACATTATGGACGTACATGCAAATATGGCAAAACTAAAAGGTATGTACGCAAGTATGGATAACAATGCATGGATGTAAAAGAAATATACTTCGTATACATCACTAAGTTATTTAACAATATGTATGATGCTGGTTTGTGTTTAGTCAAATAGTTTATGCAACATGATATTAATATAGAACCAAATTTATAAGTCTTTATTGTTAGAATGATTACCATTATGTTATGAATGGAATAGTTAGATGTGAACTTGACCTCATCTCGACACATACTAAGCGTTAAGCTCATAAAATGGATTGTTACTCTTTTTCAGGGGAACGTGAAGATTAAGTTATTTATACTTCAAGGGAGACTTCACCGTCATCAAGAAGTAGAATCCGTACGGGACTATTGTTGGGTCGGTTTCGAAGGATGTCATTATGCCCACTGGAATACGGAAATTGTAGATGTGATTCATCTAGTATATTTAAGGAACTCTTGGACTCATGTCCTTATTAATAGTATGGAAAGGAAGTTTTTTTTAAGTCCATTCTTTACTGCTCTTATGTTATGATTAATATTATGAGTAACGAATCCGAAGCCCGCTGAGTTCTCGCTTCCGCATCATTCTCGGACGATCGGATTCGTTATAATTGTAATTTGTGATCATCAATTTTGTTAAACAAAATTAATGTACAGTAATGAATAATTCAAAGGGATATTTACACCCATAACCCTGAATAATCTCGTAATTACCCCAGGAACCCTGCGCAAGCACGAATTACACCCAGAACCCCGAATAATGTTTAACCCTTACATTACATAACCCTGAGTCAACTTCCGTCATAATTATCTGTTAACTTTGACGGAAAAAGTTATATGTTGACAGTATTGCCCTTCAAAACACATCATATTTAAAACGTGATGCCATTGTGCAAACTAAACGAAACCCCAACGCCCTCCCTCCGCCCACCGTTCACCTCCACCCACAAGATCCCCTCTCCTGTCGCTCGCTCCAGCAACCCCCCAGGTAGGCGCGCCTCCGACCTGCAGACCCACCCCACACTCCCGCATACGGCTCCGCCCAGCAGCCCCCTCCTCTGCCCTGCAGCCCCACCCGCGTGCCTCAGCCCTGGCTGCAAGCCCTGTCCCCGCACACACCTCGTCGGAACCACTCCTGCCACTCGCCTGCAAGCTCCCCCCACCCCATCCCCCGCACGCCTCCGCCAACCCATGCCCCCCTTCCCCCAACCCCCGGCCACCCCACCCCTCGCAACCTCCAGCCCGCTCTCAGTGCTCACCTGCCCCCCCCCCCCCCTTGGCGACCTCCCGCTCGCCTGCAAGCTCCCCCCACCCCCCGCACGCCTCCGCCAACCCCTGCACCCACGTGTGCATGTGCTCCTCCCCCCAACCCCCGCCCACCCCTCGCAACGTCCCCCCCACTCTTACCGCTCGCCTGCCTCCCACCCCCACGTGCCCCCGCAACCTCCAACCCACTCCCGCTGCTCGCCTGCCATTCGAGCCCGCAACCCCCCACCCCGCGTCCGCAAGTCCCAAGCCCTCACCCCCTAGCCTCCCTCTCGCTGCCCGCCCGCAAGCTCCAGCGCCTCCGCAGCTCCGGCCCTTCCCTCTCGTTGCTCGCCCCCAAGCTCCAGCAGCTCCCTTGCCAGCCGCTCCAGCTCCGCTCTAAGCCAAAGCCCCAGGTCGTACCCTGTTGAAAGCTCCAGCACTCGAACCCACCTCCTTTTATCCTTCCTTTCTTTTTTCTTTTTTCGATTAATCTCAGCCGTTGATCATTGATTGGGTTAGATTAACTCAGCCATCTGGTTGAGTTACTGAACTAAAGTAACGGAAGGTTATGAATGTAAAACGGAGTGGTTATTCAGGGTTTTGGGTGTAATTCGTGGTTATAGAGGTATCCGGGGTAATTACGATGTTACTCAGGGTTATGGGTGTAAATATCCCTAATTCAAAATATGTTGTTATATATTCGGTTGTGGAGTTTAAAACAACAAACGCTATCCGATGCTTCATTTTGAAATGCAAAACGAGCGCTGTATTTGTAGATATATTGCTGGTAATAAATATATATATTAAAATAATTATTCGTTGACTTTCTCGTGTGAACTTAATCCAATTTGCGGCGATTACTGCAAATATAAATGAAAGAAAAAGTAAACGGCACGAACAAAAGATAATCGACCAGGAATGATATCTATCGATACAAATCTGCAATTTGGACATATAATAATGGAATAATGATGAACAGCTTATCCTGATTAGGGTCTACTGTGGACGAATAACCTTTCAATCCTATAAGATGCAGCGGTCCAGAAAGTCAAATTGGCATTCCTGGTCAAAATGGCGAATGGGTACCAATCTTACAAGGAAAACAAATATATTTGACGGGATCCATTAGTCGAAGTACATGCAAGGTCAAGCCAAGCGGGAACATGCAGACAAAAATGTTATAACGACATATATCGTGCCTTGTATGTCTATGTACAGTATAAAGAGGATCGGATCGTCTGTTGCAGGCTCAGTAGATTCTGCAGTAACTGTGTGCATCGCTCAATCGCGATCGAACGGTTCGTACGATTTTGCACTTTTTGTGGATTTGTATCGTGTAAAATTGTGTGAACCGCTCGATGAAAATTGAGCACCACAACGGACGATCTGCCTCCATATACATATACAGTAATATCTATAAAGCCCCATTTGAAGTAAATGTTACAACGATATCGTGTTTGTAGTACGCCGGATTAATTCCAGGTACAAATTAATTCTGCTCATAACCAAGTGCAGACAGACAGAACCTTATGGGGTGGGCATACTTTCCTCCCACGATCTTATTCTCACTGCTTCTGCTCTCGTCAACTACTTAGGCTTCTTCGCTCGAATATTTGGCTCGACCATAACCATCTTGAATGAGATCTCTATCAGGTCTTTGGGGTGCACCCAGTTCTCAGCTATGCGAATCCCAAGAACAATGGCTTCTCGGGCACGTTGTCCCCCGACTGGGGCAGATGCCAGAAGTTGAGACCCTCGATATTTCTTACAATAGGATTATCAGAATCTACCCAAAGAGATGGGGCATTTGGCACTCTTAAAAGTTCTCGATCTTTCCTCCGATCACCTCTCGGGGAGCTCCCCGACGACATATATGGCCAACTTGTCTTCCATTTACAAGTTAATCTTAAGTCAAAACCAGTTCGCTGGCGGCATACCATCGAATATGGGAGAACTTAGGGATCTAGAGATAATCATTCAATTCTTTGTTCGGGATCGTTCCTTTAGCCATGAACAATTTCAACGGCTCCATCCCAAATCAGTTCTCGCAGCTGGTCACACTCACAAATCTAAACCTCTCCCACAACAACATATCTGGGCACTTTCCGTCGTAGCCTGAAGACAATCGATGTGTCGTATAACAGGTTGGAGGGTCCGATTCCTGATACACCTTTTTTCGACAAGCTCTCTTGGAGTGGTTTCTTGATAACCTGGGCCTCTGTGGAGTAGTACAAGGTCTGAAGCCATGCAATAGTCCGTCTTCACCTAGAACAGGCCACAAGCATTTGAATATGTGGATTCACGCCCTACGATGCTTCAAGTTTCTGGAGAGATGTGGCCAAAAAGACATCACTCTCTTTAGATGGATCCTCGGATATCACCGTTGTCCATGTTGAGCTGGTGGCTCCTCCTAACCATCTTATGCATCTACCTTGATGAGTTCTTTCCTAGTAATGTTGTCCGCGCGAATGAGATGTCATGCTATGTAGCGTGTGTGCTCTAGAGTTGAATTTAATGTTATGATAATTTACATTATGAAATCGAGGTTACCATAATTTGTTTACATTGTGGTGCATAGAAGAAGGGGAATCAAGGTTTCTTTGGAACTACATCCTTCCTCAGAAGAATTGGGATCTCCATGTGCCTACTTAGTACTTACTATACTAGCAGTACAAGCTGTATCATTTGGGGCGCAAATTCCAGGGACAGATGCCTCCCTTCCTGATATTTTTCATTAGTAGTTTAGAGCGAGAGCGGACTGGAGTGTTGGTAAGGTTTAGCTCTTTCCTTAGATTTGACTTAATATGACTTGAATCTTGTCATAGATGCAAGTTAAACAAAGAAATGTAATCAAAATACGCATACTTATGCAAAACTTAACATATGATTGAGGATACAATTCGTTCAAGGAAGGACTAGGGGCCGTACGACTAGATGAGACGGCTAATGTAATGACACTCTTCACGGAAAGGTAGGTTTCCGTGATTGGAAGATGAAACAAATGAAGTGCATAATGAGCACTTGGTCCAGTGATTTTGCTCAATCAAGTCCCATGTGAATTATAATAGGGGTGTTCAGAAATTACGAGTCAATCGGGTACCCGACCCATCCAAACTAATCTGACCCTAAATTCACGGGTACCCACGAAATTTATCCGGGTCGGGTACCGGTAAACAGCAAACCCGATCAAAACATATGACCCACTGGAAATACCCAATGGAATTCCGGGTACCGGTTGGGCTATTGGAAGTCTGGAAGTAACTCCACACGGGTAACGCCCAAGATGAAGACAGTGCAAATGTGCATACTTGAAGATCCGAGATGATTGTTTAAGTTGTGTAGAATCTGGGTGCTTATTTAATATCATACTTTTACTCGAGAAAAGAACTTTGTTAAAATTTCTCATGTGCCTTCTAAGTAATTTGCAGCCTCGTGTCAATATTGAATGTGTCTGCTAAAGAGAATTAATAATCAGATATATGTATGTTTACGATATTATTTTAAACCCCAACACCCTTCGATTTTACTTCGGGGCCTCGGGCCACCACTAAATCCACATCGAGATATATTTTCTGAAGAGCGCAAAAGAGATGGATCAAATTCGGAGGAGCTTGGCATTATGCAACGGTCAATTGCGTCGGGATGAAAATTGATAGGATATAATCGAATATCTGCTTACCATGTTCAAAAAATTACCATATACGAATATCTGTAACCGAATATTAATTGAATACTGATCCAATAAGGATATGGATTGTAAAAAATTTTCGAATACCGATACGATACGGATATGGTATGACTTGAATATCCGGATCCATATATCCGAATACAATATTTAATATTATTTTATATATTAGTTATTATAATATAATCCATACCTCACATTATTAAATTAGTATTATATAGTATATAATACAATATATTATTGACATTAATAAACTTCCATTCTTTTCGAGTTGGGCACCAACGAAAGTTATGAAATCCTTTTGCTTTCTGTCAAGAATGCAGGCTACCTCGACTCTCTCTTTTATCATGATGCAATTTATTTATATTTCATTGTCATTTTTTAAAATCATTATGAATTTAAAAATTCAATTCGTATTCTTATGTGGTCTTTATTCGATCGTATACGGATTTGATATTTATTGGACCCGTACTTGGATTCATTCTTTATTCAATCCATATTTGGATTTGCTCTTTATTCGATCTATATAAGGGTCGATTCTTTATTTGATATGTATTCGGATTTGATAAAATTCAAATCAAATTTGTATCTATATTTTTAAGAATATGGTTTTCTTAATGCTTATTTGTATCCGTATTCGTATTCGATAGAGATGAAGCGAATATGGATATGGAATTGGGTATATTTGATCTGTTTTCATCCCTACAATAGCGGCGAGGTGGAGGATGTTGTCGAAGAGACCAAAGGGTCATGACTTTTGGCCTCGTGAAGAAGAATATGGCATGTGGGGAGAAAGCCCCAACGTAGATGAGGAATCCTGATTGTGCTTATTACATAGTTAATCCATCTAATTCACGCACTTCTATGTTTATCATTGAACTTTTTGTATGGAAATATCCATGTCGTATTAATAAATTAATTGTCTAAATTTCTCTCTATTAACGTGAGAATATATTGTTTGTAAATTAATGTATATGTTAATGTTTTTCTTGAAGGTGATATCCTACGGGTACCCACGGGTACCCATGACCCATTTATATAATTCGAGTACCCGTTAAAAGCGGGTACCCATTAACGGGTCGGGTCGACCCACAACCCGGTAATGATGGGTCGGGGCGGGTCATTGATCTAATGGGTCGGGTACCCGCCCCGTGAACACCCCTATAATATTATTATAAGCCACACTGACTGTCAATACCAAAGTATTCTAGGATATTGAGGCAAGGATACAGTATGGTTATGAAAGCATGTTAATAATGGTAGCTAGCTACCAAACCTTATATATCAATCTGAGTCACCTTTGGATGCCTCCCATGGCATACAGGTCACAAGACCTATTTGCACTTCACAAAAATTAAAATGGGTGCAAACCTGCCTTGACTCACCTTTGCTTCACAAGCAAAATATCGAATTGAGTCTGCATCAAGATCATCGAGCTGGAGCTTTGTGTGCACCCCTAATTGGAAGGCAGGACATTCGCACTTAGGGCATGTTTGGTTGCAGGGTTGGGCAGGGTTGGCCCAACCCTGGTTACTATTCACAAGGATACTTCCTCCTCGCAGATTACTATTCACCCAGCCCAACCCAGCCCAACCAACCATGCCCAACCCTGCAACCAAACAGGCAAACAACATCCTCGTACTGCAACATTGCATCTTTCTTATTCATGCCACACTGTTCGTAGATCATTAGCTTAAGCTTTTAAGGTTCGACAATCATGATATTATCACGATTTTATATTTGATCAAAAGGTCCTAAAAGTACAGTAGACGGCTTTAATCACAGGTTACGATTGTGGAATCCCTCTGTCAATCCATCTGCCACTTTCCTCCTCTCACACTTGTGGAACTAGAGAAGACAACAGAGCTCCTTGGCAGCAGAGTGCTTGTAAGAATTACCAAAAGTGGAAATTCGAAACTAAAAAAGGTTCAAAGAGGCGAGAACAGAAGAGTTGTCCGGTATCAAAGTGCTCACTTAGCTTCCTCTCAATAAAGTTCTGAAAGGCTAAGGTTTGTAAGGTCAACTGCAAGGGTTCGGAGATGGCTATAGACAAGGTGACTGACGCATCAGTAAACTATTTTATGGTGGCAAAGGGCTACGGAATCAGCTGAAAGTTTGCACGAACCTACGGTCACAAGTATAGCTGCCATGTGGAAGTGCAAGACAACAATGGGTTGCAAGAGAAAAGAACATTCTGAGTGGTTTAGCCATTTATTACAGAAGCTGGCTCTCTAGGGCGAAGGATGGAAGTTGCTAGGAATCGGGGGCTGTGAAGCTCGATGATGGGTTGTGGGAGGAACTGCAAGGGGGAGCTGCGGGGCTCACAATGTACCAGATAAGTTTAATGGGGGTAGTAATGTTAAAAACTAGGAAGACAGATCACGGTGTCATTAAAACATGTTTATCCATAGTACATGTTTATTCCTGCTTATTCTTCTACCGAACGGGCCCTAATAGAGAATTTTCCACTACCACTCAACACTATTTCCTGAAATTGAGTTTAGGAAAGTACATTTCACATAATTAAGAAGAAAAGCAGTAGAATAAATAGGAGATAGTCCATTGTACTTCCAATAGTTGATTCTGCTACATTTGACAAAATCATAAACCAACCACTTACAACGTTAGATTCACCATATCTCCAAAACCATACATCTAAAGAAAGGAACCCGGCGAGGGTGGTAGCCTGGTAGATGATCTTCAGTCTCCGTGAATAGTGTATCTTTCCCATTTCTTTGTCTGATCATATATCTGAAAAAAAAGGGAAAAGGTGGACACTGAGGTACTCGAATAATACAGTAAAACTATCACTGCGCTGTCAATTGAAAATAGGATGGTGTTACCAACAGCTGATATGCAAATGAAGTGAGGGACAAATACATAATCTAAATAATAAATAGAAAGGAATTCGGCCTTTCTACCGGATTAAAGCCCTCCTAAAATTATGTAAAGCTTGCTTCTTCCCATTTTGGAGATGTTACGCTTTCATGAGGATATTTGGTTCTATTGTAATGTATCCTCATGTAAATGCAGTCGCCCTTAAGGGCTGTTCAGTAGAGGAATAAGGGAAAGGGATAAGGTGGGATAAGACATTGTTTATGTTCGGTTGGAGGGAGAGGATAAGGAGGGATAAGTATTAGTTATTTGTTATTCATTGTTCACTAGAAGGAAGAGGATAAGGAGGGATAAGAGGGTTATGCTAGATAAGATTGTTAGATAAGTGGTTTTATTTGTATTTTTACAGCTGGAGAGCCCTATGATGGAGGAATGATGAAGGAAACTTTATTCCTCATTTTGACTTCAGGATCAAAACGTTAACCATCCATGGAAGGAGAGGAATGAAGAGGGATATCAATCCTTATTCCTCAAACAAACAACCCCTTAAAGTAAATCAAGTTCAATGCCCTTTCTTGCACCTTGATTTGATTTTAACTATAATTGTTCATCAGCTGTTATAACAACAAACATAGTTTCCCATATCATAGCAATATTTTGTTCACAGGTTTCCCATTTCATAGTAATATTTGGTTCACTCAACCAAACAGTAGGTCGAACTTATCTCATGATGACCATGAAACCAGGCACAAGGAAGAAGGGAAGAGGAAAACTTTACCTCCCATCTCGAGGCAGGGAATATGTGTTTGTTCTTCTCATACCAATGTCTCTCCACTACTTTTCCCGCGTGCGACTGCAAGGAACGTCAGATGCATCAGTAACATAGAATGTGAAGAACTTAGTTGTGACTTTTTCAAGAGACGGTGATTTGTGGGGCTTGCACTATGGTCATTTGGATGGAAGGCGCACTACTCTACTACCATTTAACCCTCATTTTAGAATATCAAAGAAAAAGACCAATAACACAAGTTAATGCAAAGAAGACAGAAGCTTGACAGGTAGTGAAATACATATTACGAACAAGGATAATTTCTCCGAACTATTACATCGTTAATGAAAGATTACCTCATCCTTCTCTATGGTAGCATCAGCAATTGTTCTTACGTCCTCGTGAACATCAAAATGAAAGAGCTGTAAAAATATATTAACAGGAATATAAGATGGCCAAAATATTATCCGTATATACACATGGTCTGCACTATAACTCCATAATACTGCAATGATGAAAAAGATTTCCTTTTTAGGAAGTAATCGGTATTTCCAAATAGGTTATCTTACAAACTAGTGAAACAATTTCCTCTGAAGAAAGATAGCTAATGAAAAAAATCTTCAAAAGGACTTGCAAACCAAAATAAGTTGATCAAGAAAAAAGCACATTTTTCCCGAAAGTAAACATAACTAGTTTCTAAATGGTAATGAGGCGGGACTGACCCTTCTTCCTTTCAAGGCAAAACAGGATGGAACTTCCCTTCTTCCTTTCAACAAAAAAAACAATGTGGGACTTGAATTTTATTTGTCATTTTCAAGGTTCCCTCCACTCCCAACAAAAATATAACTAGTTTCTCTCTCAAGCCACCCAAACATTGGCTGTCTTCAGACAACAGCAATCAGCAAAGTGGGAAATAACAATCCTAACTACTGCAACTCAATTTTTCCAGAAAAAACAATTGCTTGCAACTGACCAAAATAAGGTCATTCAATCATGTAAATCAAAAGATGACAATATCATCATTTGAGCATGCAGAAGCAAAAGAAGTGATAGCTTATAGACGAGTGAAAATAAACCATAAATTTTAAAACTGAGAGCCCAGTAGTGAATGCATGGGGGTCTGTATGTGTGTGTTCATGTGGGGGTATCAGTAATGCTTTTGCCTAGTTTCCTATGAGAAACTTCAGATGAACCTTATCTTCTTTTTCCACACAAACTCCTCAAAATTGATGTCTTCATGTTGGACGACAAGGGCCCTCTGGCAATTCTGGTGATCCTGTGGTGGTCCACTTCCACAACCGCCTGTCTCATATATAGGGTACCTCCATCTATCAAGCTTGGCGGTGCCAACTTCCTCAAATGGACTTTCTTTACCCACTTCATGGAATCAAACAGGATTTTATTACACTGACAAATGAGTAAGTTTGGGGTCTCATCCAAACAAGATGTATATTTTCCTCGAGGAAATCAGAGAAGACAAAATAACTAGAAGGTAGACAATTCCGGATGGTTACATGCATGCCAAATAGCGTGAAAGAGCCAATAGTGAAACCTGTGATGTCAAGTTTCTTTGCCAAGAAAATGTAAAGATGCTCCATAAGATCCACTCCCACAAGAGCATCATTGTCGCACCTTACATAGTACCAAGCAATTGAGAGTAATACACTCAAGAAAAGTTCATTGCTTTGCAGAATGTTTTATCTAGAACCAAAAGAGACTGCCAGAAGATAGTAGTCATCCAACAACTGTAAAGAAAGCCGCACACTCCCAAACAAGTCACCTCTCCACCCAGGTGTTTGTATCTTTCCACGGCCAGAAATATGATCTTTATTGGAGTACTTGTTTTTAATTCTTCAGTCACAAATGAACAGGTGATCAGCTCTATGTAAGAGGAGTATCATGCCTCCATATGCAGAAGAATTCTTGAACACACCGTCTCTCCCAATATAATCATCCACCTACAAATCGCTTAATGAGCATCCCTACATCTCCATCAGGAGTAAAAGCTCTTCAAATCGTTAATCTGGGATGGCAATGTTAAAAAACAATTGCCACATGTCCTCACCTGCCAGAAAGGGTCACCAACAGTTATAGTGATCACTAGCTGATGCAGCCAAGACAGAATATGATGCCCATAATTGACCAACCGTCTAGCCAAAATTGGAAGGTCTCACCATTGTTAACCTTTGGCACCAGAAGATTACACAAAGAAAGAATAGTGAATATTAGAGTGTGTAATTAGATGGATAATAAAAATCCAATTACGCTACTCTATATTTAGTAGTATATTGCTAGTTAGTGGAGCCACAATGTGTTAATAAAACTATAAAATAACCCCACATCTCTTGTATTTCTTGAGAAACATTATAGAACATCTAACCTTTCATGGCTTTCTTTTGTGGTTCCTTCCCCTCCTTCAGGATTGGACTTCCGCATAAAGTCATGTTTTCATCTTATTCATGATTCTGCATTTCATATTGTATATTTGCACATGGTATCAAAGCAAGTTGATCCGTACATCGATCATTTTCAATATTTGTGACCTTTTCAACCTTTTATCCATCTTGAACTTTTGTTGCGGTTCATTGTTCGTTTGATTTGAGATGTGATCTTTTTAATATTTTATCCAGGTTCTTGAATTTTTTGCTGCGCTCTTTTATTTATTTGGTTGGAGATCATGTGCATCCATATGAGTTGATTCAAGGCATGTGTTTCAGAGCCTCTCGGTAAATATAGCCCTCAGCTACAAAGCATCGCAGATTAGGCGACGCCAACACTTCATGGGAAAAGAAACAAATCCTAGAAGCAATACTCCCTTTACTTTTATATTCCCATGGCTCCAGATCAATGTCAAATAATAAGCGTTCAAAGTCCTTGGTCATGTGCTAGGCACAAAAGAACTACAACAAGTCTAGTTAATCACCCGATTCAGCTACCAGATTCAAAACTCGATTAAAACCTAAGAGATCATCGTCAAATGCTACAAAAGAGAACAAGATTGGTCAATGCCCAAACTCACCAACCGCCAAATCAATCCAAGGATCTCGACACCACCAACCAACAATATGGCCTACAATCAGTCATACAAACACATCAACAACCCCAGAATTCAGGAATGCATAACATATATATGGAAACCATTAGAGTATTTAAAAGGTGGGTAATTCGATCTCTCAAAATCAAATTATCAGGTTCTCATGTTTAGTCTCACATCATCTATAAGTGGGTTCCGGTTTGTTCGTAGGGATATATAAGAAGCCCAAAGGTGCACCCTCAGTATTCATTGAGAGATCCATATTAGAAGATCCATCCCTTTGAGTCCTCTTGTGATTTCATCCCACTCCTCTCGGAGTAGGGTTTCGCATAAAATATGAGTGTTCCTCTTTTATATGTTTATGTTCTTAAGTTGATTGCCGGTTCTAGTTCCGGCATTATTTATTTCAACATGGAATCGGTGCAAGTTCGATTCTACGATTTGATTTTTCACTTCTGATTTTCTTCGTGAAAAATATTTTATTCATATGTTCAAAGTTCGAAATTCAAAGATGCAACGCATCTCTCGGGTTCTTTCTGAAACCCTAAAGTCTACACAGTTCTCCAAGCATCTAGGGGTGCAAGTGTTGGATCCAAATCTCCTGGATCCTTGTTGCGTTGCGGGTTCTTCAACTTCTTCTTCCCCGTCGTGACCCTATGCAGTCGCTAGGATATCTCCACGCAGCAACTAACCTCCAAGAACTCTTCATGCATTGTGGATATCTCCAATCTTGCGTGTGGATAAAGGGTTGCTAAAGCAGCAACCAACATCTGAGTCTCCAACAAATGACGTACATCTGACCTCCAAACATCAACCTCGAAGATGCAAGCATGTGTGAGATCCCGCACATGAGATCCTCTTCTCACGCACGTTACAAGCGCAACCCCACCTTTCATCTCCACGTCGCAACCCTAGATGGCTCCATAGCCATCTCGAAGCATCAACGGTGATTGGGTTCCAAGTAGGGTTCTCATTAGAGAAACCCCACCTGGATCCTTCCAGACAACGATAGACCACCCATCTCTCCTAGAATCATGTCAGGCCACCAATCATCTTCTTGATCTCGACGATACCTCCAGCAACGCCCAAGCATCGTAAACTCAATAGGCAATATCAAGCCACGTGCACAGATCACGCTCATGCTTCTTGATGTCGACAGCGATGGGGCTCATCTCCAGTGGTGAAAGGGTTCCCTCGACGAGAACCATTGTCTTCATGCAAGTGGAAAGGGACCCGATACCATTACATAAAAAGGGGGTGTGCTTATTTTTCTTTAAGGATTATTATTTGTAGGCCCAAGATGGGCCCAAGTATTTAAGAAAAAAGAGGAAGAAAGAGAGAGGATTGCTACCAATTCAAGCACAATTGGGTTGCTAGTGTTGTTCAAAAAAAAGGGAAGAGGCTTTATTCCTTAGTCTGATGGGTCCAAATTCGATAAAAAAAATACGATCGTAAAAAAAAGGTCATACAAAAAATGCTAGGAAAAAGAAAGCAGATTAAAAATTAAGAAAGAGGAACAGCTAGAAAAATATATTGCTTATGAAAAAAAGGGAAATGGCCTTAAAAAAGAGAGTGAAACCCAATAATAAAAAAAGAAAAAAGTGCATATTTCATTGGGCCTCCCATCTCTCCTCAGATGTATCAAGTGAAGATGAGTCGTATATATTTTCCTTTTGTTGCGAGCTACAGCTTTCTCAACTCCAGCTATATCCAATTACTATGTTCTCACATTTAGTCCAACATCATCCATAAGTAGGACTCTAGCCTTCTACGGGGAAATATAAGACCCCATGCAATGAGAAATTCATAATAGAAGACCTGACCCTTGAAGCCTTATCATGAGGTTTCATCCCGCTCCTCTCGGAGTGGGGTTCTATGTAAAATCTGAGCGTTCTTTTATATTTTTATGTTCTTAAGTTGATTATCAATTCAGCTTCCACGTTGTTTACTTCAACAAAAACAATATGTATATAAGGTGAAAGTCCTCTTTGTCGAAAAAATTAAATCTTTTAATCATGCACCCATAAAATATGGATTATTCAACTCTTCCAAGAAAGAATATGAGAAGTCTAATCACGATCCATATCTATGGAACTTGGTCATTGTTGTAAAAGTCGACCGACTAGTCGGTCTGACTAATCGAATCGGGGAGTAGCCGACTCCATTAGGCCTAGTCGGTTATTAGTCAGTCAATCCGACTAATCAGGCCGACTAGTCGGCCTAGTTGGCTAACTACTCAATCGACTTTTACATAGAAGTTGTTTATTTTTTAAAATTTTGTACTTTTTCAAAAGCAAATTTATTCTAATACGCTTATTAGCTTATGTTATATTTAAAGTCAATTATTTCTTTTGTTTCATTATGATAGCATAGAAGATGTATAAATCTATGCAAATATGTAAGTATATATGTATAAAAAATGGTTTACATATTTAAAGCATATAAAAAATTCAAAACTGACTATTGGCTGACTAAATCCGGTTAGTCGCTCGATGCCGATTAATCCTTAGACGGTGATCCCCGCCGATCAACTATCGACTACCAATTTCTGCAGCCTTGAACCTGGTAAATTCCTTAATTTTGATATTTTATATTTTTCCCCAACAACTTTTCTCAGGTGATCCACAATAAATCTTATGTCAATGGAGTCATTTTTATTGTATCACCTTTTACACTAACAAAATGGCAAGCAACCATCATCATCTACTCACATTTTCCAATCTCTTCTTTCCTCGGCATTACATCCATCTGCACTAAGTTCTCGATGACAACCACCTTGGACTTTATAGTATTTCTATCAATATGTGGGCTCCAACTATATCACCTTAATCCAACCTATGCTATCATTGTTATCGGTGGCATTTACTGTCACCAATCAACATCATTACATCATCTGGGCCACCCCATCAGTGTCACAGCAAGATGCACACACCAAGCTAATATGAAACCAACCCTCTGACCTTGCATGGTGAATAACATTGCAATTTCTGGTAACCTGGTCTCACCTCTACTGATACACAGCCTACCATCCTCAACAGTCTCCACATCTGCAGCCTCCACATCGCCTCTATTCCACCCTTTCAGTGACCAAAACCATTGTCGCCTCCCCTGCTCCGCCCTTAACATCAACCACTCCTTGTCGTTAATGTGCACTAGAGGCCCTAGCTGCTTCATCCACTACTATCAAAGGAAAACAACAAAAATGTTGGAGAAGATACCAACATTAGCACCTCCTTGCACATTGTTACCCCCCACCCCCCATACCAGCTCATTCGAGTTGTAAAAACAGAGATGCCACCAAAGCCTCATCAAGGGAACCCTAAATGGTTCTCCTAACCAAAGGTTTATGATGTGTTAATAGAAAAGGATAAAATTGTGCAAAATGCATTTTATGTCCCTTAAGTATATCTATAACCCACACTAATAGTGGGTTTTCCCTCCTCCTCTTCCTATCACGACACGTGGCACTCTCCCCTCCCTTCCCCATTCTCTCCCTCTCCCCGTCGTTTCTCTCTCCCGTCGCCCCTCAATCCCCCCCTCTCTCGAACACTCTCTCTCCTTCCACTCACTCTCTCTCCATCTTTTCTCTCTCCACTCACACTCTCTCCCTCTTTCTCTCTCTTCCTCTCTCCTCTCCATCTCTTTTCTCCCTCTCTCTCAAATGCATCGTCTCTCCCCCCCCCCCATCTTTTCTCTCTCCTTTAATTCCTCCTCTCTCTCCCTCTTTCTCCCTCTCTCTCCACTCTCTCTCTCTCCCTTTCTCATCTTTTTCTCTCTCCTCTAATATATATGTTAAATTTAAAATTACAAATATCATATTTTTCTTTATATTTATTAAATTAATATTCATATATATATCAATTATATTTATTAAAGTATAATTTTACATATCATGTAAAGTTGCATTTTCCAAATTTCGTAATTTATTCAAATTCAGATATGTAATCCTCTCCTTTTCTCATCTTCTCTCTCCTCTAATATATATGTTAAATTTAAAATTACAAATATCATATTTTTTCTTTATATTTATTAAATTAATATTTATATATCAATTATATTTATTAAAGTATAATTATAAATATCATGTAAAGTTGCATTTTTTATTTTTTGTAATTTATTCAAATTCAGATTTGTAATCAATGTGGATAAAAAATATATATTTATTTTATTATTATATTGAAATTAAATCATATTTATATGTGATGTAAAAAATGTGAAATACAATAATAATTTAAAAATATTTTAAAACACAATTAATTGTGAAATATAATATTAATTAAAAAATTAACTCAAACTTAAATATGTGTATATGAAACTCATTATAAAGAAATAAAAAATATAATTTGAAAATAATTTTCGATTGATGTTTAAGTTGTTGTGTAATACAAATAATTCAATAAATAATAAAAATAAAATTAACTTATGAATATGAAAATGATAAAATTATACTTTTATCAGTAGTTTATTAATAAAAATTTTAAAAAAAATCTAAAATTTGATAATAGATTTTTTTTAAATGTAGTACATACTTAACTTATTTTCCCCTCATCTTTTCTTTAAATTAGGTGATATATAAATATTATATTTCATTTTAATTATATACATCAATAGAATGGATTTGAAATCTTTTCACATCATTTCTTATACATTTTATATGTCTATGGATTAACAAAGTATATTTTGACAATCACAGAACGATTGTTTACGGTATAAATAATAATTTTATTAAAACTAATATCAAATATATAAACTATATTAATAAAAAATAATATTTTATCATAATGATTTCAATAAAAGTATAAATTCAAATAACAATTTATTCCTTTGATTTTGTAGTAAAATCTATTTAAAATTCTTAATCAAATATATAAATGTGTTAATGTAATGTTTATAAATATACAAGTTATATGATTTTTTTCAAATTTTTTAAAAGAGTGGCATGCATTTATTGAGGTTTGTTTTTTAAATATTATGTAAATATAATTAAACCAAAATTCATTTTCAGTAAAAAAATCAAATGTTATAAAAATAAATATTATCATATTAAGTAAATATTCGTTATTTTTTCCTCCTTTTATACCAACTCTCTTTTTATACCAACTCTCTCATCTTTCTCTCTCCATATTTTAGTATCATATTAAGAATATATTCATCATTTTTATCTCTCCTTTTTTACCAACTCTCTCATATTTCTCTCTCCATTATTTCAGATTTACAATTTTTCCAAATTTAGAAATTTATTGAAATTCCAATTTTGTAATCAATGTAGATAAAATCTAATGCATATATTTTATTATTGTATTAAAACAAATACAGCACTTTCTATCTGTCTCTTTTACCCACTCTCTCCTCTTTCTCTCTCCATTATTCTAGAGTTACATTTTTCCAAACTTAGTAGTTTATTCAAATTCAAATTTATAATAATTGTGTGTAAAAATCCATGTTGATATTTTGTTATTCTACTAAAATTAAATTATATTTATATGTAATATTAAAATTGTGAAATACAATACTAATTAAAAAATAACATAAAATAACTTATTTATGAAATACAATACTAATTAAGAAAAATAATTTAAAACAAACTTAAATTTGTAGATATAAATCTTATAATAAAGTAATTAAAAATATAATTTGAATATAATTTCAAATTGATGCTTAAATTATTATTTAATACAAATAATTTAATAAATACTAAAACTAAAATTAACTTATGAATATGATAACGATAGAAATAAACTTGTATCAATAGTTTATTAATTAAATTTTTTGAAAATAATATACAATTATATAATAGTAAAAAAATTGAAATCTAATACATACATAATTTATTTTTCCTCATCTTTTTTTAAATTAGAGTGACGTATAAATATTAGATTTCATTTTAATTATACACATCAATCCTTTGAATTTGGAATCTTTTCGCATTATTTCTTATATATTTTTTATATATCTATAAATTACTAAAGTATATTTTGGCAATCATAGATCGATTAATTACCGTATAAGAAATAACTTACTTAAAACTAATATTGAATATATACATTATATCAAGAGAAAAAATGAATTGATATTTTATTATATAAATTTTCAATAAAAGTATAAATTCAAATAATAATTTAATCCATAAATTTTTTTAGTAAAATCTATTTAAAATTCTTAATCAAATATATGAATATGTTAACACAAGAGTTTATAAATATACAAGTTAAATGAATTGTTCTCTTATAAATTTTTTTATTATTTTTAGTTACTTTCTTTCTATTATTTTATTATTTAACTCTCAATTAATTCCTATATAAATTGTTAACTTCACTTATTGACTTGATGCATATTCACACATTCGTGCATCCATTATTTCTTTCCCAAATTTTTTACATAAACTATACGTTCAATACAGTTGTATTTTAAAAATCAACATCTATAACACACATTTTTACTAAATACATTACTAAATTTATTTACCATTAAACTTTATAGTATTTATTAAATTTTGTTGTTGTCGTTTGATCCGCCGCGAAGCGCGGGTATGCTACCTAGTATCCATTTAAAGCGCAATCAATAGATGGTAAATTTTGAAGAGGAAACCCAATAGTTACAAACTTACAAACATTGAAGTAAAATTAATTTTCAGCAACAAACCAAGAATCCGTATAAAAGTTGAGAAAAAAAGATGAGCACTCATAATAATACACGCCTAAACTTTGCGCAATGTCCTTGCTCTTGAGTAGCAAGTTTTTCAAAATGGGGAGGATCAATGCAATTAGGGCTGCTAATCGAACTGAACATGTTCGTATTCGATTAGAGTTCGTTCGATAATAGTTCGAAAAATGTTCGTTCGTTTCTAAACGAACTGAACATGAACTTCAAATTTTAGTTCGATGGCTTAAAGAACCAAACATGAACATAACTTATGTTCGTTCGATAAATGTTCGAGTTCGATATATGTATAGGTGTATGTATTCGTATATGTAACTTAGTATTTATACACTTAGTAAATTTTGAGGTTAAAGAAATTGTGGTGTTATATTGGGCTTTGTACCGCTTTAATCTGAAAATTTTCTTATTTTTACTGCTTATCGAACCTTGTTATCGAACTCCAGTTTCGAACTTGTTCATATAAACAAGTTTTAGTTAAGTTAGATTGTTAACGAACTGTTATCGAACTGAACTCGAACGTTCGTTTTCTAAACGAACTCGAACTCGAACATATCCTATCGAACATTTATCGAACCGAACTGGAACTCGAACTTTCGAACTTCCTTATCGAACCAAACTCGAACATAGGTCTGTTCGTTACAGTTCGGTTCGATTAGCAGCCCTAAATGCAATTATGCAATTCATATTATATAATGTACTTTGTATTTTAATTATTACTTATTGTATTTTTTATTATAGTAAAACTCAAATATCACAATGTTTAGGTGTCTCTTCAATGGATGATTGTTTTCTAATGGGTTGATTTCCTATATACAGTGGTCTGAGGTTCAGAAATATGTACCAGTAAACAAGTTGGGATCGATCAAGCAATCTAAATAAATTAAGCAGAACCCTGAGGAGTATGCGGAGACACAGTGATTATGCAGTTTACAAAAAAAATGTACTAAACCTTCTCCCACTATAAGTATGGTCGGCTATATGGATTCTTACTCAAATCCATGTTGAAAGATTCGACTATTTTTTACACTGACCGTCGACTAACTAATGCAATATACAATATTTTAACTAAAAATATTTTTAAAAAATAAAATAATAAACTATGATGATAAAGATTTATTCTTGATTGAACATGATTTGGTATTTTCTTAAGACAAGCAAAAAATTTGCTTTAATCTACTTATGCCTCCTCATTTCACAACTTTCTCAGGCAATGACAAACAACGATTTTCAGATCCCTCTTCTAAGAGTGCATATTTCCAAATCCGATTGACGAGGAGATCTGTGTGGATGAGAGAATGTCGGATTCACATCTTGTGTGGATTGGGAGGGCACAAAGCAAACATGAATCATGTTGGGAAAAGAGACTTCGATACTTATTCAGAAAACCCTAGGCTCTCTTATATAGGGAGAGACCTTAAGGGTAAATTACAAAGAGGTCTATAAAAGATAAAGAAATAACGACAAGATACATAAAGAGATAATAATACTAAGAACTATCTCTACACTCCCGCTCAAGGTGGAGCATAGATGTCTATCATGCTCAGCTTGGATGAACATCTCTGAAAAGGTCCTCTGAGCAGTGGCTTGGTGAATACATCTGCAGTCTGATCTCCTGAGCTTACATGTGCAGTAGATAGCAATCCTCTCTGGATCAAGTCTCTAGTGTAATGGCAGTCAACTTCAATATGCTTGGTCCTTTCATGAAAAGCCGGATTGTTGGCAATGAATAATGCTGCCTGATTGTCACACTGAAGCTTCATATGTAGGGGCATAGCTACATGTAGATCTTCTAGTACGGACCGAACCCACGTCATTTCCGTGCTGGCTTGAGCCATGGCCCTGTGTTCGGATTCGACACTGGACCTTGCCACAACAGTTTGTTTCTTGCTTTTCCAAGAAACCAGAGAGTCTCCAACAAACACTGCAAACCCTGAGGTTGATTTTCGATCCATAGGGCATCCTGCATAATCTGCGTCTGCACACGCTGAGATGGATAAGTTTGTGCCCTTTCTGAATAGCAGCCCTGACCCTGGAGAAGACTTCATATACCTCAGTATCATGTGTATAGCATCCATGTGAACTTGTCTTGGTTGCTCCACAAATTGACTCACCCTGTTAACTGCAAATGCAATGTCTGTACGAGTTATGGTAATGTAGAGGAGTTTTCCTACCATTTCTCTATATCTCCTCTTATCTACTTCATCAGTATCACCATCATACAACTTCATGCTAGGGTCCATGGGAATACTTGATGGTTTGCATCCATCCATGCCAGTCTCAATCAGGAAGTCTGTAATGTACTTCCGTTGGGTCATCACCAAGCCCTGAGCATTCCTTGCAAATTCCAACCCCAGAAAATATCTTAGGGTTCCAAGATCCTTTGTAACAAACTGACGGCCTAGGAATGCCTTTGCCCTTTCTATGCCCTGAACATCATCTCCTGTAACAAGAATATCATCCACATAGACCATAATGACAATCGTACCTGCTGATGACTTCTTGACAAACAACGAGTGGTCTGCATTTGACCTCTTGAATCCCTGTTTCTCAATTAGGTTGGAAAGCTTCTGGAACCATGCTCTCGGACTCTGTTTGAGGCCATATATCACCTTGTGAAGTCTACAGACCATCTGCTTCTCCCCCTCAGCAGTAAACCCAGGTAGCTGTTGCATGTAGACTTCCTCCTGTAAGTCCCCGTACAAAAAGGCATTCTTGACATCTAGTTGAGATATACTCCATTCACGAACCACAGCAACAGATAAGAGAATACGAAGGGTAGAGTGTCTCGCCACTGGAGAGAACGTATCCATGTAATCGACGCCATAGGTTTGTGTAAACCCACGGGCAACTAAGCGTGCTTTGTACCGATCCAACGTGCCATCTGCATGATATTTAACTGTGAAGACCCACTTACAGCTCACAACGGATGCATCAGGAGGTGCAGGGACCAAAGACCATGTGTCACGGGACTGCAAGGCACTCATCTCTTCTTCCATAGCTAATCTCCAGCAATCATTCTTCAAAGCTTCCTGGTAGGTCCGTGGTATATCCACGGAAGACAAGGCTGATGCAAATCTCTGAAAATCACCAGTGAGACGGTGAAAGGAAACCTGTGAGGCAAATGGATAAGTGGCACATTACCGCCTCTGCTTCCGAATAGCAATCGGAACATCAAGGTCATCATCTGCTGCACTAGATGGGCTAGTGTCATCCTGTTCTGAAGAATCCTGCACATGTACCGTCACCGACTTATATTGATTATATTCTTTTATTCGTCGTTGTAGTATAATATTCTTTTCACTTTTCTATACTTAGCATGAGTTATGTCTTCCTTTGTAGCTCTTTGATCACTATGAGAACATAGTTCGATCTAAGTATAGGGGGTATCGTATATAGTATATATATACTTTAGCCATAACTCTTACTTTCGTATTTTTAGTATGGCTAAAATATTGTATAAATACTGGTAAAAAACTAATAAAAAGATGCAAAAATTTCCTCAAAATTCTTTTTGTATAAATATTTTGAAAATTTTGAAAGTAGTTTGAAAATCTATTTGAAAATCTTTTGAAAACTATTTGAAAAATGTTTGAAAAATATTTTCAACCTTTGTAAAAATATTTTGGCTTGTAAAAATATTTTGGCTTATAACAAGTAATTTAATATTGTATTAGAATTGTTGTAATTGAGTTATTCTAGATGGAGGACATATACATTTTTGTTTTTGATGAAATTGGAATGGCATATTAGAGGGATATAATGATGAAAATATATAGTGGATTTTTTCAAAAAATAAAAAAAATTGAAGAAAATGAGGCAAGGGCAGCCCCGTTACATATTCCAACACTTATTTTTTGCTCTTTCTTCAAAAAATTGGAGTATCGTTGGCTAAATTTTTATCTTTTCCAGGCTTTAAATAGCCACTCCCAGTCGAGTATGCCAAAGGTTATTTTTAAATCAATCTTTAATATGGTCCCTCTGACCCGTCAGTAGTAATGCTATCTGAACATACCTGAGGCGTGATGAGTGGCTGATGTGTAGTCTGAGCAGGACCTGACCGACGCGTATAGAATTTTGGTAGCGGTGAAACGAGAGATCGTGGACTGGATGGAGGTGGTGGTGGTGGTGGTGGCGCTGGCGTGGAGTCAGGCACAGGGGAAGACTCAGGTGAACTCCATGTAGGTGGTGGAGGAACATAGACATCATCATTAGTAGTGGATGGTACCAGTCTGTCACCTACAGGAGAGAAATACATGACAAACTCAAAGAAAGTGACATCAGCACTCACGAAGTACTTCTTATTCGTAGGATCATAACACCGGTAGCCCTTCTGAGTCCTGGAATAACCAACAAAGACGCACTTGACTGCTCTAGGAGAGAGTTTGTCAAGTCCGGGAGATAGAAGATGAACGAAAGCCACAGTACCAAAAACACGTGGAGTCAGTGAGAATAACTCCTTGTCTGGAAAAATAAGAGAGATAGGTATCTTCTCACCAAGAACAGAGGATGGCATTTGATTGACCAGATAACTTGCAGTAAGAACAGCGTCCCCCCAGAAGGAAATAGGAGCACAACTCTGAATCAATAGGGTTCGAGTAATATCCAAGAGACGTCGATGCTTTCTTTCCGCCACTCCATTTTGTTGTGATGTATATGCACAAGTGGTTTGGTGAATAATACCCTTTGATGAAAGAAATTGAGAAAGTGTTCGTGTACAAAATTCTAGGGCATTATTCGTCCTAACATATTTGACTGAGGAAGAGAAAACATTGTGCACTTCATTAATTAAATTTTTGATCACATCTCCTGCTTCAGATTTATTCTTCAAAAGAAAGACCCATGACACACGAGAAAAATCATCCACTACCACAAGATAAAATCTGTGCCCCTGATGATCGGGAACACGACTCGGACCCCATATATCTATATGTAACAACTCAAATGGGGAGCTACTGCTCCGACTCTGACGACTTGGAAAGCTCGACCTATGATGCTTTCCCAACCGACATGCTTCACAGCGGAAAGACGAACTAGGAGAGATCTGGGGCAGAAGATGACGCATTTTCTAGAGCGGAAGGTGACCAAACCGGAGATGCCAGATGTACGGAGAGACTGGTCCGGCAGAATGAGAGGAGACGCCAGCATAGGAATCCTGAACCAGCCGATATAGACCATTCTGCTCAGAGCCACAGCCAATCACCCTGCCCGTGAGTATGTCCTGAAAAATGAGAGAAGATGGGTCAAATATGGCACGACAATGCAAATCCTTCGTAATCTGACTAATAGATAACAGATTCATTGAGAACTCAGGAGCATGTAGGACGTTTTGTAGCTGCATAGTGGAGAATAGGAAGACCTCCCCCTGTCCAACAAGGGGCGAATGGGTACCATCTGCGATCTGCACTGAACAGCCGGGAGGAATGTCCCTGTAGGCCTGTAATCTATTTCTATCTCGGCAGATATGATGTGTGGCTCCCGAATCTATAACCCCAGACAGATATATCATGAGATGGTGTGAATGCAGTAGATCTACCTGAGGTACTAGCAGAGGCAGATGAACTAGCGGAGGTTGTAGCAGCAATATCTGAAGGACCACCAGACGAATCACCAGATGAATGTGGCATAATATCTCGGAGACGTGCCACAAGTTCGTCAAATAGATTATCTGCAGTAGACGATAATGGAGACTGAGAATGCTCTGCAACACGTGCCGACGCTGGGAACCCATGCTTAGAATAGCATGTCTCCTCCGAGTGTCCGGTGCGGTGACAATAGGAGCATGTCTGACTGGAACGACCACCCCTTCCCTGGGGTCCACGGCCACATCCACGACCACGACCAGAAGGTGGGCCACCTCTCCCACGCGAGACTGTCATCGCTGATGGGGGTGGAGTAGAAGAGCTGGAGGAAAACTGGAATGCGACTGAGCCTTCTGTAAACATCCTCCACTGGAGGAATAACTGAATCAGCTAGGATCTGAGACCGGGCGACATCATATTCAGGATCAAGAGCCGCAAGTAAAACACCCACCATGGTGGCGTTCCGAAACGTCTTCTGCTGTTCAGGAGTAGCAATGAGTGGAATGGTACTTTATAGCTTCTCAAACATCCCTCTTAGGGATGTGTATAGGGAATGGAGAGGTCTGTCGCTCTGCTTCATTGTGAAAATGTCATGCTGAAGCTGCAACATCTTTGTCTCATTTCGCACCTGCGAATATGTAGCGGCAAGAATGTCCCACATCGCCTTGGCAGTGGGCTGATGGAGAACGTCATTAGCAATCGCCATCGTCAATGTACCAGACAACCAGACCTTTGCGTAGGAGTCATCAGCCTCCCATGAGGCATATATCCCTGTCTTCTCTGCGGGCTCATCCTCGGTAAGAGTGTACTTCTTACCATTCGACTTCATGAGGCTCATGAACTGCATAGCCCAGAGCTCATAGTTAGACCCGTCCATCTTCACTATTGGCGTAGGACCTTTGAATGCGCCGGTGGAGGGCATATCAACCTTCGATTCTGACATACTGCCGCTGGAGAAGAACAAGGGTATGTAGACAAGCTAATGAGTGTCTACACCAACTGCATCGGATTTGAGTGTGTATGTAGATGTTACGCACTCAAATCCATATATCGGCCGAAGAGACGAGGTGGACTAGGGCACTCCTTAGATGAGGCCTACAGCCCTTGCAGCGGCAAGGAAGCTGCCTGGTGGTATGCGGCGGTGGGGGGGGGGGTTACCGCGCGGCGGGTTGGATGCCGCCGGGGGGGCTTCTGTGGCGGGCTGGGATGCCGCCGGGGCCTTGGGCGGCGAGCTGGAGGCCGCTTAGGGCCTTCTGCGGCGGGCTGAAATGCCGCCTGGGGCCTCGGGCGGCGGGCTGGGGGCCGCCTGGAGCTTTGGCGGCATGAGAGAGAGAGAGAGATGGCGGGTGGGGAAGCCGCTGCTGGAGGGGCGATGGGCGGTGAGGAAGCCGAAGGTCGGCGCCGATAAGGAGAGGGCGGCGGGTGGGGAAGGGGATGGCGGGTGTGGAGAGCCCTAGGGCGGCTCTGATACCATGTTGGGAAAAGAGACTTCGATACTTATTCAGAAAACCGTAGGCTCTCTTATATAGGGAGAGACCTTAAGGGTAAATTACAAAGAGGTCTATAAAAGATAAAGAAATAACGACAAGATACATAAAGAGATAATAATACTAAGAACTATCTCTACAAATCACAATATATCATACATACACATGATTGGAAAATTGGGAACAAACAATTGTAACTAACGAAATGGTTACACAGGCCTTAACATCGTTGTACACTAAACAGTAAGAAAATTAATGTGATCATGTAATGCAAATAGCATGCCATCTTTTTTATCTAAAGCAAGAATCTAATACTAAAAAAGAATGTGAAAAATTCCTTTTTGAAAATGAGAAACCATGTGAAAGTGACACTCAAGACCGGAAGAGAAGCAACTAGGATGTCTATTTTCACCATAATCACCACAGTTACAAATTTCATAGTTCTAGAACAATGCAAAGAAATTTTTTTTTGTTACCAAAGTTTATGCTCATATTTCAAATGCCGGTTGTCTACATCTACAAATACCCATATACCATTGCGGCCTACAAAGGTGCCCTGGTGCGCCAGTTTTGGTCTATCGGATCTTGGTGCCCCACTTTCGTGGCTGCTCTATCGGACTAGAGGTGAGAGGAGGTTGTGGCCCCTTTGGGGGACATGGCGGATGTCGAGGGCCCTAGAGGGGGCAGAGACCATTTTGTGGTGAGGGAGAGGAACTTTTCTGTGAAGAAGACGTACAAGTTTTTCTGCAGGTTGCAAGGACCACATCAGGGAGAGGAGGACCGGATATACAAGGCTATTTGGGCCAGCAAGGTTCCAATGAAGATAAAGATCTTCATGTGGTTGGCGCGACATGGACGTCTACTTTCAAAGATGCGTAGGGCAAGGATACTTGGTACTGAGGACACCGTTTGCGATGGATGCGGCCTCAAGCAAGAGGATTCGGAGCATCTCTTCTTTGGGTGCATTCTTCATGTGTGGTTTGGGAGCACGCGGACATGTCTTGGCTTAAGCCGGGGGACAGCGAGTCTTACTGGAGTTCGGTGAGAGCAACTTGTGTTAACTCGCATGAGAACATGATTGTTCCTTTGCCTTGTTGTGGGTCATCTGGTGTGCAAGAAACAAGAAGATTTTTCAGAACCATTCATTCATGTGTGGCAATGTGCTGGGTCACTATAGGGCTTTAGTGCTTATGTGGCAAGACCTGTAATTTTCTGTTTTTTGGATTTTGGCTATGGTTCCGTTGAACCATAGGTTGTAATCGTTCCTTTGTTTGAATGAATAATTTTGTGGTGTTCCTTTCTAGGGAGTGTACCCTCTTTCAGCTCAAAAAAAAAACTAATGTGATATGACAAAAAAAGAGCATATTAGAGGAGGAAACCTAAAATTTTAGAAATAGGAATAGTTCTCTCAATTTAACCTTCAATTCCCCAGTACATCAAAGATATACAAATAATACTCCCAACAAAAAAAAACAACTACAAAGGATCCATTATTTGAAATTCATAATTATAAAGAAAATGAAGCAAAAGAAGATACATCAAAACCATACTGCTAAAACGACATCAAGAAAATCACTTTTCATGTTACGAATCAAAGCCTCTACAATAGGTGTCTGGCAACTTTACTATGGTTGCAAGACAAGGGAAGAAGGTGGCACAAAGTGGAGCAACTAGTGCTTGGTCGAAGCTATGCAACAAGGAGGGAGGCGGAGGGAGGTAACCTGGTGTGGAAGAGATGGCACATCACCACAGGATGCAGGAAAAGAGGGGCGGAGGCGGGCAAATGAAGATGAAGCAGAGAGATGAGGCAAAGGGGTGCCAGGGTCAAGGGACGAGAAGGGATTTGGCCTTAAGGTTTAGTTGAAAGTTTTAGGGGGGGTTAGGCACTTAATGGATCCAGATCCAGATCCAGATCCTGGCAACTTCCATAAACAGAACTGGGGACACAGGGGGTGTATATGCAGTCGTATATGTGATCTATGCAGTGCACATGCACTTGGACTCCATGTTCAGAATGGGCACGACATACAAATATACATGTGCATGACATATTTCCGAATATTAGAGAAATCTATTCGTGTGTAATGATATACCTAGAGAAGAATACGCATTTGTTTTAGCTAGGGGTTTTATCACTGTCCATTATGGATTTCTTTCTTGCATCTGCTCCATTCCCTGCTAACCCCTTCTCCCTTCAGAAACTCATGAAATTGTCCACTAAAACTATTCGACTCTCCTCACACCAAAAACTGAACAGCCGGAACTGAATAATGGTTTTCCAACACAGACCTAGTTGATGATGTCTTCAAGTCCAAAAGTTATTTATTTTATTAAAGAAATGCTTTCTTTGTCAAGAAATCAGGCTATTTCAACTCAGAATGGATTATACTAGTTTATGGACGAGAAGAAAATATCTACATTGTCCATCTTAAATGAATAGGAGCTACTTTCAAAAATGCCATTTCTGCAAAGACTGCACATTGAACAGTCTAGCAAATAATCTATTTTTATAGGAATCAAATTTGACAAGTTTACATTTTGATCAGATATGTAAAATTTGATTGAGTTTTTAAATCCACATATTGTCTTGTTTTCATCTCTTCAAACGTTGAAGCCTCCTACAATGAATAAAATGGACTAAAAGTGCATAAAAGGTGACCAAAATGTAATTATGTAATAGAAACCCCGTTCATCAGTAATACAAATTGATAAAGAACTGAGAAAGCCAAATCCAATGGTCAACATATGCGATAAAAAAACACCAGTTTCCTCTCTTGCAGTACACATGGAATTAATTTAAAACAACTATTCAGCCAATCTACACCATAAATCAAGTTTTTCCAACATTAAGCGGGGTTGTTTACATGGATTCTTCGTTTCCAAAGAGATCTAGACGGAGTCATATCCTGGCTTAGGTCCAAGAAAGCCATATCCTTCTTATTAGTCTCCTTTCAACATTTATTTGGTTTTCCCAAACCTGATAAGGTTCTTCTTTACTTATCAGTTATCACATCTTCTTACTGGAGCATTATATAACCTTTACACATGTCCAAACCACCTTAGCCAAGTACATTAGTACCACATTAACCTTTTATCTAATATTCTCGTTGCAAAACCAATTTTCTGTGTATCAGCCTATCAGAAGCATCTTCATCTCAACTACAGACATGCACTGCACATGTTTATAGTTGACTGCATATGCACGCTACCGCAAAGAATGACATGTCTCACTGCATCTTTATAATATCTTTCTTAGACCTTCAAAGATAGCTTATTATCACAGAGAAAACCAGAAGCTCCTCTCCACTTCATCCACCTCGCATTAACTCTATCAGTGAAATATTCACCAAGTCTCCCGGAATCTTTGAATTATTAACCTAAGCATTTTAAAACATCCTTCTTGGGAAGGAAATGTCACATTTCTAACTTTCTAGTCATTAAAATTACTCCATGGTGGTTCTGCTTACTCAAAATTCGTTACCCTCCAGAGTCTCCTTCCAAAGCTAGAGCTTTTGTTGTTCCCATCTCTTGTCTCATCTACTCCAATAACGTCATCTGCATACAATATGCACCACAGCACCTCCTTATGTATGTGCTTTGTTAATACACCATAACCAAAGAAAAAAAATGAAATAACTCGGGATTATCTTTGGTTGTGCATATATTGACCAACAAGAAATCTGATTAATAAAGATCCAAGCAATCACACTCATTCTCAATGCATAATCCTCTTACATGACTCTACATATTCCTTCATCCAAGTAAGGAATGTCCCATGCGTAAAAATCATGTTAACCATACCAAGTAACAGGCGGAAAGCCCATAACAGACCAAGATAAACTACATTTTGTACTGAAACGATAGCATAATTCTAAAAAGGAAAAATCCTACAGCACAAGAGATGCAAAAGAGAGTTATGGCGGACTTAAGCCGAAGGCTGTTGAGTGCTAAGGCGAATAAAATCAAGCAAAAAAAAATTCCCTCCATTAAATGAGAGATGCACGGAAAAAACAGAACTGGTCAGTCGCTACTCCAAAATAACAACATGCAGTCAAAAGGTACAGAATTGAACATTACCGGTCCACTTTTCCCCTGGCCTTATGATGATCAACTCATAGAAGCTATGTTGCTGGATATTAAAAAAATAAAATCAAAATCAGATGCGTATGGATAGAAAAAAGTTGCCGGCATAGAAAAACAAGAGTGGAATGGTAGAAAAGCTCCTCTTACATGTGGGATGATAAGGTCTTCCTTCACATAAAGCAGATTCTCTACAGAGGTTGTTCGAATTTCACGGAATTCAGGTGTAAGTTGCTGCTGAACAGCTCTGAGAAATTCACCTATCGTGTCTCCTTTACGAACCTGGAGATGATGGTTTAGAATATATAACACCATATTCAGTCCTGAAAAGTCATTCAAAAGAAATGAGAGCATTGCCTGAATCACTCTCCTGTGCCCAGTTCCGTCCCAATAGCTGTATGTGATTTCAAGGGGCTCATCTGAAATAAAAAAACCATGATTCAGTGACTGTTGGTCATGATGGAGAGGAATCATAGATACATAATACATTGTTTACTTTCCCACATACTTTTGATCAGTTCTTGTTCCCGTAGCCACTGCTTCCGCAGTCGCTCCCGTTCTGCTTGTTCCTCAGCTTCTCGTTCACTGAATAATCATTCTTGGCACCAAGACGATCATCAATAAAAAAACAGAAAAGAAAATCATAGACTCAACAAATGAATATATGCTATTTGATAATGGATAACAAAAAATATCAAACCTGTCAGGTAGGAAACTAGTCTCAACTGTTGGATCTTTGCCAAGTTTCCCACGACCTAATAGATCATCTTCAAAACAGAAGGGAAATAGTGAAAACAGTGCATATGTGACCAAATATACCAGCACAAAGATGGGACAGAATAATCACATATGGCTATGCATAGTTTTAGCAACAAAGGGAAAACACCATAGAGAACAGACCTTGGTCAAGTGACAATAACTGAACGGGTTTTAGGCTGAGAGATACTTTAATTTACAAGAATCATTAGCAACTAGGGACCCAGGCTTCTCAGCAATGATGTACTCACACAAGATCGGAGTTCTTTTCATTTTTGGAAGGCTAACAGCAGCAAACCTAGAAAATGATACTAGAATGTTCGGTTGCTTCTACTGATATATAGAGGTACTAGAGCATTTGAAAATATTCTCACAGATCTCTTCCACAGTATAACATACCATTTCTCTCCAACCATGTTAACCACTGTCCAAAGCATTAGTATCCAAATGTCGATCAACAGAAATGCCCTGGGACCATCACACCACCTATTCTAGGTCCTGAATTGATGTGCTTCGGTCCACAGACACAGGTGATCCAGTACTAGGTATGTTCATGGGTGGCTACCCCCTTTTTTGTACATGACATGACCCAAAACTTGTAATTGGGTCCATGAGTCAACGTGTTTTAATCAAAGTAATTTTCGTTGGATTGGGCACCTGTTGTATGAAATGAATAACTGGTTGTTCACAAATATTTGTTGATATAGGTTGATAAGTTAGTCAAATAAACTGTTACTTTCATAAGACTAATATAAATATACTTGTTGTGTTCATTGATATGAGATAAAATTAAAAAAAAAACTGAAAGGTGGGTGTGTGGGTAGATATCAACCAATCTATTGAAGATTATAATATCTTGTATTGTTTTATTTATTGCAATTACTGAATCAAATTAGAACATATCGAAACTGTCATGAATGATGATCCTGTTTTTCCTACATTATGTCAATTATGCCTTGCTCTAATTTGATAATTAAATGCAATTTACTGCAGATGAGTGGATAATGATATTGAAGGAGAGAAGAGATATCAGTGACGGTTCAAGGCACCGAAGTGGCTGTACGAAAGCTTGGGACATTGACACTTAAGTAGTTAGGTGTAATTGACCAAGGAGTAGGAATGATTGGGAGATGGACCATCGACCATTCGGGGTGTTCAATGTAGTGAGTCTAGTGACTTGGATTGATCATAGTATCCAATGGATGCTAGATAAGGGCATCGGTCTCATAGGGTCTTTCAATGATATGTACCCAAAAATAATCATTCTATAGCCTAGGTTAAAAGTTAATTCTTATGGAACATTTGTAGAGGTTTATATATGTTACGTTATATGTAGAGACTTATATATGTTACTGTTGATGCATATTGAATAACTGTATCTCTTTGTTATTTTATTTTCTTGTTATTCTCTTTATGTAATTTACCCATAGGCTACTCTCCTATATAAGAGAGCCTAGGGCTATGGAATAGATTATCTCATTCACGTTTTCCAACATGGTATCAGAGCGACGGTCCTAGATCGGAGTTCTCGAAACCCTAACCCTAACCCACCCCACCCGCCGGCTTCTCTTCTCTCTCTCTCTACTTGGCGCCGCCCACCTCAGCCGATCGGCGATCTTCATCGGCGATCTTCTCCGACCTGCGCGCCTGCGGTGCCCCTGCGCATAGCGCATCGACCTCGACCTCGCGCATAGCGCATCTCGCGCCTAGCGCGACTGTGCGCATAGAGTTTCTGCGCAACTGTGCGCGACTGTGCGCATAGCGTCTCTGCGCTTAGCGCGCCTCTAGTGCTTAGAGCGCCTCGCGCACCTCTGCGCGCCTGTGCGCCTTCCTACGCGCACTCCTCGCGCGCCTCTGCGTGACTGTGCGCACTCCTACGCGCCTCGCACCTCTGCGCGCTGTGCGACAGCGTGCGCCAGTGCACGCAATAGCGCCTGCACCAGCCCCGACACCGGCCTGATCTTCTGTGCACCTCCAGTTGCGTGCGCGCGTGCCCCTTGCACGTACCTACGTGCCCTAAGCCCCAAAACCCTAGGGCACACATCTTGATCTACATGGGGTTAGTTGCTTGACGTCTACACACGCAACTAATCCCGTCTATGTCATTGTAGACAAAGATTATTGTCTCTCAGTCACTCCAGTCTTCCATCTCCAGTATGTCAGAAAGCAAGGCAGATATCCCATCTATGGGCGCATTTCGTGGTCCAGCGCCCATTGTCAAGATGGATGGTACGAACTATGAACTGTGGGCAATGCAGTTCATGAGTATGATGAAGTCTACAGGTAAGAAGCACATTCTTACCGAGCCCGAGCCTGCAGAGAAGACTGGAGTTCATGCCTCATGGGAGGCCGATGATGCATATGCCAAGGTGTGGCTATCTGGCACATTGGCTATTGAAATCGCCAATGACATTCTACATCAACCCACAGCCAAAGACATGTGGGATATCCTGGCAGCGACATATTCTCAGGCGAAGAATGAGACGAAGATCCTGCAACTACAACATGATATATTCACAATAAAGCAGAACGGCTGTCCTTTACATTCTCTCTATACATCATTGAGAGGGATGTTCGAGAAGCTTTATAGCTTCATGCCTCTTACCGCCACGCCAGAACAGCAGAAGACATACAGGAATGCGACGATGGTGGGTGTGTTTCTCGCTGCACTTGATCCAGAGTATGAGGCAGCACGTTCACAGATTTTGGCGGGCTCGACTATTCCTCCCATGGAGGAAGCTTTTCACAGATTGAGTAGGATCACAGTGCCTTCTGCAGCTGCGAGTCAGAATCCCTCAGTTATGGCGGCCAACAGAGGCCGCGGTTTTCATCACCAGGGCCGTGGACGTACTCCTCGTGGAAGGGGTGGCCGCACTAGGCCAACATGCTCATATTGTCACCGAGTCGGACATACTGAAGACACATGCTACTCGAAGCATGGATTCCCTGCATCTGCACGAGCCGCTGAGCAGATAGAGCCCCCATCTGCGGCTACACTGGATCAACGATTTGATGATCTAGTTGCCCGTCTCAGGGGCATTATCCCACCATCCGGTCCAGCATCGACTACAGAGAGTCATACTGATGCTGCTGCTTCTGCCTCTGCCTCTATTAGTACTTCAGGTAGTACACTTGCACTCCACAGTAGTAGATCTGATACATTGCCGTGGATCATGGACTCGGGTGCTACACATCATCTATGTGGCGACCAGAGTCTACTTACAGGATACACTCAGATTCCTCCAGGACGGACAGTAGTGATTGCCAATGGCACCCACTCCCCTATCACGGGTCAGGGGGAGATTAGATTGACATCTTCTATGCAGCTCAAGAATGTCCTACATGCACCGCACTTTTCTATGAATCTGATGTCAATTAGTCAGATTACGAAGGATCTCCATTGTCGAGCTATTTTTGATCCATCTTCTTTGATTTTTCAGGACATCCGTACGGGCAACGTGATTGGTCATGGCTATGAGCAAGGAGGCCTTTATCGACTAAACCAGACCCCATTTGCTGGAACCACATCTTCTCCTGCTGGACAAGTATCTCCTCTCCTGTGGCATCTGCGCTTTGGTCATTTACCGCTTCAGAAGTTGCGTCTAGTTCTACCCTATGGTCTCTCTCACACACCTATCCAGTGTGAGGCATGTCAGTTGGGAAAGCATCACATGTCGTCTTTTCCCAGTAGTCAAGGTCGGAGTAGTAACTCCAAGTTTGAGTTGTTTCATGTCGATGTCTGGGGTCCGAGTCGTGTTCCTGATCATCAGGGACACAGGTTCTATATTGTATTTGTGGATGATTTCTCTAGAGCGTCATGGGTCTTTCTAATGAAAAATAAATCTGAAGCAGGAAACATTATTATCCACTTTCTTAATGAAATTCAAAATGTTTTTCCACTTCTGTCAAGATTGTGAGAAGTGATAATGCCTTAGAGTTGTGCACCAAACAATTACTACTCCTCAAAAGGGATTATTCACCAAACATCTTGTGCTCATACATCTCAACAGAATGGGGTTGCTGAAAGAAAACACCGTCACCTTCTTGATGTCACAAGGTCACTTCTTATTCAGAGTCATGTTCCGTACTCCTACTGGGGTGATGCAGTCCTTACTGCATGTTACCTTATCAACCGTATGCCTTCGCCTGTCTTGAATGAACAAATTCCTTTTTCACTCATTTACCCTGACAAGGATTTGTTCATTCTTACCCCTCGTGTGTTTGGGTCAGTCGCATTTGTCCATCAGTTGTCGCCTGGTACTGACAAGCTTTCTCCTAGGGCTGTCAAGTGCGTCTTTGTGGGGTACTCCAGAACTCAAAAGGGGTACAAGTGTTTTGATCCTGTGCGTCGGCGGTATATGATCAGTGCAGATGTTACATTTTTTGAAACTATTATGTATTTTTCAGAATCCGGAAACATGCAGCCAACACCTATATCTCTTGATACCGTATTCATGGCACCACCATCACCATTGCCACAAACAACACCACCGTCACCACCACCGCCATCACTAGTATCA